>VWPU01018356.1:0-162947 GCA_013398955.1 Callaeas wilsoni | reverse complement strand
CGGGTGCGCGGCTCTCCGCGGGGCGCGGCGGGGAAAGGCGGGGCGCTGCCGGGGCCCGGGCTCCGGCTCCGCGCTGGCGGTGCGGGAGCGCCCGGGCCGCTGACGGGAAAAGCCGCATCCCCGGTGCGCGCAGGGCTGAGGTGGCTCCGCCGGGGCAGCGGGACCGCGCTCGCTCCCAGCTGGAGGATGGAGCAGCCCGATTTCTCACCGCTCCTCGGGCGTGATCTGCTAAACGTGTGTTTGGTGTATTCTCCTGGCAGTGATTGTGGGATCTGGTAATCTCTTTTAGTCAAGGCGTGTGTACATAACAGTCATTACACTGCTCTGCTGCTTCCAGCTGTTTTTTCCCTAAAATACCTTACAGCTCGAGCCCGTGACTGACGGTTTAAGCTTGCTGTATGCTTAGACCAGCTGTGGATATGATTGTGGTACATAGTGAGGAACCTGCTTCTGTGGTACTAAGTGTATGCTCTTACCGTGCCGAATGGCAACACGTTCACCTTAGCAGATCTGGGCTTTACGTGTTCTAATACCGAAATCAATGCCAAGAACTCCCCGCCTTCCCCTTTATTTGGCTTAAATATATGCTACCTTTTTAGGCTGTATAGTGACTATCTTAGTGATAGTCTTTTATTGATTGTTTTCCCAATATCTTAAGGTTGTAGATACCCATCTCGATTGTGCTGATGCTTCCCTGATAATTAACGAGTCAGCTACACTGTACTATGGAAATAAATACCAACTGTCCGTGTGGTGGGGCAAGCATCTCAGACATCTCCTGTGTCTCCAAATGGTTTTGCAGTAACAAACCCCCACAACTCCTAGTGCCTGGATTTTAGCTGTTAATTGCGAAGCATAACGTAAAGCAATTTGATATTTAAAGTATGGAATTCCTGGTGTTGTAAAGAGTACTTTGTGAATCACAAACAGCAAGATGAACTGTAGCAGGGGAAGAGATGTACATCAGAAGGTGAGACACAGCCCAATAGCTTTCCTTCTTTCTTGTCCATAGTTTCTTTTCACAGCTTATTTTATACATGACCCTTAATGCTGTGGGCTAATCTCAAAACACTTCTTCACAGACAAAATGCAGTCTTCTTAATAACCTAACTTAATAACCTAACCTATAGATATCGTATTGATAACATAAATGCATCAGAAGTTGATAATGTAGTTTTGTTATAACTGTGTGTCTTGAGGATGTTGGCTTGTTGGTTTGTTTTAAGAACTCAAATCTCTAACCTCCTGGAGAATTTGGGAACCTCTATCGCTCTTGCTTTTTTTTTTTTTTTTTTTAAAGTATCACAGTTTTGTTTCAAAGAATGGTTAGAAGTTTTCTGAATAACACATATCCTATAGACTTTTTCTCTTAATATCTGGTCTTTAAAAAAACCCCAAACAATCAAAACCAAGTAAGACCCCAAGAAAAACTGAAATAAAAATATTTTATAGAGAACAGTTCCTTTCAGTTGCCAAATTTTAAGTATTTAAATGATGTGTATAAATAGCAAATGAGAAAATTCTTATTAAAAGCAGCTTTTAAGAATGTGGGAATGCAAATTACTACTCTCAACACTTCAAGTAGTCAGATGTGGAAGTAAATGAACATATTGTATTGATGGCTTATGTGTAAAAAAGCCATTGAAATGTATTCAGTGTTCTATAAAAGCAGTGTCATCTGAGGAAAACTGTGGCAAAGGAAATCTATTACTCATTTGATGTGGCATCATAATTAAAATGGTAGTTTTGAAAACTGAAGAAATTACCTAGTGTCTCACACGTGTGCCCGTAGTCACATATGGAGGTGTGCAACGTTATGCTCTGCAGTAATGGCTTAGGAATAGGTACACGTATGCTTCCTTCTTTCCAGTGAGATAGGAAATGCTGAGGATTGGTGTTGATGTTAATTGGAGCAGGCAGGACATTATTTCAATGTGATTCATGAGGTGTAAATGGTATGCATTTAATTTTTAAATGATCTTAATCTGAAAAATGTAAGAAGAGTAATGCTGCTTAATTTATCACTATCTCAGGGTTTTGAATATGGGAGAAAAGTCCTCTCCATTTGGTTAGGAATATTTTTTGTTCCCATTTTACAGACTGAGAGAACAATGTGTTCTGTCTTTGCTTCAGTCACAATGACTGCCAGTACCTCACAATGACTGTAGTGGCACTAGATTTCAAAATGTTTTAGACACCAGATATAAATTGGTGATGGAACTATGTCTGAAATTCATGAGTTTCTGTTTTCTTGTCTGCTACTTCTTCATCTAGATGCGCCTGTTGATTATGTTTCACAGTTCAGCACAACCAAGTTAATGTGAGACCAAACAGACTTAATACAGTTTTGCTTTTTCTCTACAGGCCCAGTCCTGAGTCTGCTGATTCGAGGTCCAAAATTTTCTGCCTTCAAAGTTAGTGAAGATAGGATCAAGTCAAACTGTAGTTTCACAACCGTTGGTGGAAGCAATTTTACGTATTGTAGTCACTATTTCGTTTATTTCCTTTAGTGTTTTAAAGTGGTAGATGCATAAGGTGCTGTAATACTTACGCAGCTTTTACATGAGTTAAGAAAAGGAAATAAAGTGTTCGCTTTGCTCACCTTTAAAGTTTGGTTATAATCCCCGTGTACAAACTTTAGATTTCCCAAGATTTTTGTGCATTACATACACAAGTTGATGACAACTTATGTTACTAAAGCCTATACAGACGTTGCCAATAAATGTCACAATATTAAAACAGTGAGGAGAATTTCATGGAGTTATAGAAGAGTTTGGGTTGGAAGGGACCTTTAAAGGTCATCCATTCCAACTCCCCTGCAATCAGCAGGAACATCTTCAAGTAGATCAGGTTGCTCAGAACCCTGTCCAACCTGACCTTGAATGTTTCCAAGGATTGGGCATCTACCACCTCTGGGCAGCCTGTGCCAGTGTCTCATCACCTACACTGTAAAAACTTCTTCCTTAATCTAAATTGACTCACCTTCAGCTGGAAACCATTACCCCTTATCCTATTTAAGCCATTGTTGTTGATATCGATGTTTGACTACAGTTCTCTTTGATGAATAAATAAAAATAATTCTTGGCTCACAAATTAGAATGCTTACTGTGCTTGGGGAAACCACATTGACGCTAAGATTTGTGAAGGTTTTGGTTCAGAAAAAAATAGCATGATTAGAAAAAATTTCTGATTTTTATGATGTAAGGTTATGTGGAATCCTAGGTGGACACGTGTTAAAGTGATGCTGTTGCTGTCCTGTAGAGGTTGGTTTAGTCTTACACTCTGTTGATACAGAAGTTACAGCTGGTTATCCAACCTTCCATTCATTACCAGTGCTGCATTTCTGTGAGTATGATGCTGGTTTGTAACTGGTATGACTGAATCAAAATCCCCCTAGAGAGCAAAAAGCTCTGAATCTAACTTCAGTCTAGGTAGCATGCAAATCTGTCATCTGTGGTGACAGACTGGTCAACCAGCTACCAGCAGATCAACCTTTCGATACTTCTGCCAGGCCAGCACTGCATCACCGAGGGCTTTTGCATCTTCCCACTTCCTCAGTGATGCTCACCAAGAGCATCATCATTATTTTGCCAGGTAGGTACTTATTTTAAAAGATTGAGCATTTTGCTGAAGTACTGATAAGGGGCATATTCAAAGTTTATTGAAATCAGTTAGAGGTAGAATTGTCCCTCCCTCAGCTTGCCATTTTACTGACTTACTTTTTATTGTTTCTTGACCAAGGACACAGCGCAGTAATACTTGGCTGAGCTGTTACATATGCACAGAATTATTCTGTAATACAGCTGTAGCTGTAGGTTTTAGACTATGATAGAATTGTCAGTGGTAGCTGCGTCCTCCAGAATTACTATCCAACATGTTGTATCTTACTATTGTTCTGCTTTCCATGAATCAGAGAATTAACTAACAAAGAGACATAAATGTGCTAAGTGTCATTTCATCTCGATGAATAAAGTAAGAGGGAAATTGTGTTAAATGGTACTTCTGTTGGATGGAAAGTAAGATTTTGATGCTGCTTAAGTAAAAAGGAGATATTAGTTATGTTCTTATCTTGGCATTTTGATAAGCCTGTTCTTGCGACTCTTCTGCTGCATTTCATCATGAGGAGACTCTGCTTAAATAGGCAGATTTCAGTCCTCATCCATCTTTGCCTATGGCTGAAACCACATAAATATTAATTCCTTTAAAAAAAGTCTTTACTGGGCAGCTTAAAAGTCAGTTCACATGGATGAAACTAAAGTCTGCCATTGCCATCTAACTTCAGAAAAACTCTTACCTTCTTTATTTCTGGATGTTCAAGTGGTTTCTGTTTATTTGCTTGAAAGCCTTCATACATCTTGAAATTTGATATGCTACAGCATGAAAATCTTTGTGTATAAATTATAGCTGTAGTTAGCATTATGCAACACAGTAATGTCACTAGTATTTATACTTGACAGGAGAAGTAATTTAGATGCTTCTCTACTCTTTTTGAATAGCTTGTAGGTGTTACCTGTTCATTTAATTCACTATATTAAATGCCATTGGTTTTACCTTAATGTACCTTTAATAAATTTAAAAACCTGTTTGAGCAACGAAAAAGCACCAGAAATACAACTTTAGTGGAAATTGAAATATCAGTGATACAGGGTTAATTGAATGTCAGGGAAAAAATACCATCCAGAGGATGAAAACTCCTTTACTTATAACTTCTACATTGAGAGTAATTTCAAGGTGTTTTAAAAGTTGAAATGAGTCCTAAAATGGTGGGGAAAATGCATCCTAAAATTGCAGTTTCTAACTTAACTGTTGCTGTATATTTGAACACAAAATCTAAAGCAGTTTCTTGAATAATAATGAAACGAGGCATAAAAATTAATCTCCATAAAAAGTCCCTAAGGGGAAAAAAAGACAGATGACTTTGTGAAGAGCATTCTGGTGTGCAAGGAGATGAGGCATTTCTCATATTCATGTTGCTGAGTAATCTTTATTTACTTCTGTGGAGTAAGTTTTGGTACTTCTTTCCCTTATTTCCTTGAGCCAAGGATGTTTGACTCCACCTGCCCTTTCCACAGAACAGGCACGTGAGTTGAGTGCTCTTGTTGCCAGTCTAGCTGGATTCTGATTATCTGTCAGTAAGTAACTGATATTTTCAAAGCTTTTCTGTTAAAGTTCCAGTTAGTCTGAAAAAAAAGGAAACTCTATTCCTTTCAAGCTTTCAGAAGCAGTGCACTTCCTGACAGCACTAAAGCTTTGTCTCTTCTGTGGCTTCATGTTGAAGCTCTGTATTGAACTCAGCTTGTTTCCATTTTCTCTTGAACTGAAGAAGAGTCAAAACTTCATGTAACAGATTCATCAGCTGGGAATGAGGATAGGATTTATTTTGGAGAAATGAGATGTTGAAGACTTGTCTGTTCTCCTCTGCTGAATATGGAACCTACATGTTGGATTTCTTGAGTTTGTTTGTTTGGGTATTGAATGGAGCAGCTTCTGGAGTCCTGTTAGGTATTTGCAATATAACCTTTTGTGCTTTCAGGCTTGTAACTGTATCTAGAAATGGCAGATGTATGGAAATTGAGTGATGCTGGTACTCATCTTGTATGTATATATATATATACACACACATGCTGTTACACTGAATGTAGACCATATGCTCAAACTAATAGAAATAATCAAAAATTAAATAAAAAGTTATTTTTATTTCATAAGTCTCAGAAGATGATTGCTGGATCGTAGGTTTCTGTGTTGCTTATGATTTAAAAACCTGTCTTAAATTTTCCATGTTCAGAACATTTTACAGACATACAATTATATTGTGTTTTATCATTGCTCACTAGTACCATGCCATAAATCATCAAGCCAACACAAACAGGGCCCTTGAAGTGTTGGTCATTCCAGTCCCATTCTTAATGAGTAACCTTTGGCATTTCAGTTAACCATCAACATGTTGGGTGCTAAGTATACTGTCTATGTTGTTATCAGATGGAGACAAGTTCTCATTTTTAAAAGAAATTACTCAAAGTCAAATGCAGGAATGAGACGAGAAATGTGCATTACCTGCTCCTTCTCCACATGTGCTTTTGTTTGTAGATAAGTAAAGGGCGTGAAATCTTTCTACTTGTACCAGTTCTTAAAGAATGAACAGAAGCTGTGAGCAAGTGTTTGCAAGCTCTTATTTCATCACACCAGCTGTGGTCAGCGTGCGAGGTGTTCACAGGATGAGCCAATGTCTGAGGATGAGGACCAAGAGCTCAGCTGTGTCAGTCAGCCGGAGAAGTCCAGCACCTTCATTAGAGCTTGAAAATCTGGAGCCATTTTTGCGTAACTAATGTATATATATATACAATGACAAAGTGATAGTGAGTGAAGCATAAACAGTGCTAGCACAATGTGATGGTGGATTTCACACCAGAACATGAGAAGCAGCAGTAAATCAAATCGTGACTCTTTGTATTTTGGTAATGTTTTACCTTATTGATTGGAAATAGAGAGTAAATAAGAGTCACATGTTTTAGGTTAGCAGATCTTTTTCTTTGCTCATCATCTTGCTGATCAATGGTCTGATCTAAAAATAATAAAATATGTCTCTGACATCTGTTTGAAATAGATTGCTGAAATAGTGTGTTCAGCTGTTTTGTTTTGCTCTGCCTTTTTAACAGTGGGGATTACCACACCTAAGGGATAAGTGTAGGGCTGCAGATGAAATCACAAATGGAATGTAAATACATCAAAACATTCTGCAAGCATAAGCGCCATATCCATTAAAAATATTTCTTTGGAAGAATATTAAAGATCTGGCATGTACTCCTAAATAAAATAAAGCTATTGAGAGCCCAATATTTTGTATGAAAGGGGCACGGTTATAGTACCAGGGTACCCTTAGTAGTTGTCTTTATTTCCAAATAAAACTGAATGTGTTCTAGATTTTTGGGTTTTTTAAAAAATTGTATTCTATGTCAGCACTTTTCTACATATGAAAATAAATATACTTTTCTGGAGGAGATCTGTCTCTAAAAAGTAACCCAAACTGCCTACATCCTTAAAAGGAAAAACCTCAATCACAAATTGCTCTTCTATTGCATGTTGCATGTTGCAATACAGTATGAAAAATCTACTGTCACCCTTTCCCCTCGGAATTTATAAGCTAGCTTTAAAATATTAAGGGAAATAAGAGATGGGAGTAAAAACCATGGAATGAAATCAAAGGGAAAAGGCTCCTAAGAGAGTGCTACTGTTTGGTGTCTCTCCACAGAGAGCCCTCCACCTGCCTCATTCAGTGTGGAAGTATGATACCAGAGAAAAGTTGGGCATTCCAGAGTTTAAGTTGTGCATCGTTTAGGGAAGATTTGGGAAGAAAGGATAGGTAAGAAATAAATTGGAAGGGAAGGAAACCAGCTGCACTTCTAGGCCTAAGCAAAACTGAATATGCTCAAGGTGATTTGAAAATGGTACAGAGCGAGGAGGGGAGGAGAGGTGAGGTGGAGCAGGAGGATGAAGCTGTGTGATGGAGCAATAAAAAGGCCAAGTATTCCCCATTCGCTCTCAAGTTCCAGGTAGGCTTCCACAGGTAGACTCATGCCACTGATACCTCTTGTTAGCAAAGTGCTTTTGGCAGATCTGAACTATTCTAAATAGCTCCAGATTTGCCTTGACTGATGTCATCGTGTTTGTGGCAACAGAGTCAGTAAAAACCATAACAGCTTTTCTGGAAGTAGCATTGAATCATTATATCCATTGATAAGTCAACAGTGAACTGCTCCAGCTTGGAGTTGTGCCTCTCTGTTCTCTTCTTTAGACAGTGTTGCTTTGTCTTGGATTTTCCACTTGCGTTTGGGTGTCACTCTTTCTTGTAGGTTTTAAACTGTTTTGTTCTGAGAAATGCTAGGAAACTTGAGGACAAAAGGGAAAGTGTAGGGTTTTGGGGTTTTTTCTTCTTTTGTTACTGGATTATCATTAGTATGTGTGTATGTCTACATGTTTTGTAAGTATTTTGTAAAAAAACCAAACAGCCTTCCTAATTACTTTAGATCTGGGAAGTAGGTAGAAAAATTCTTCCAGTTTTCTCCCAGAAAAGAAAGTCTTCTTGGGCTGAAAAGAAAGGGCACTGATGGCTCACCTGTGGGCTCTGTGGTTCAGATTGTCTTCCGTAGAACAAGGCTAGAGATTTCCTGGGTCTCTCTGTTGTGTCCCATTAGAGTGAAAGCTATGAAGGTGTGCTGGACACCTTAAAGGCATGGAGCTGTGCAGGGGAACAGGCTCCCCAGGTCACAGCACCAAGTCTGCCAGAGGCCAAGAAGGAGCAGTTGGGACAGTGTTCTCAGACCCGTGGTGTGATCACTGGGGTGTCCCGTGCAGGGCCAGGGGTTGGACTTCAGTGATCCTTGTAGGTCTGTTCCAGTTCGAGATATTCTACAATTCTGTGATCCATCTTCACAGTGACCACTGAGATTGCTGTGATTTGTAAGGGGAACCTCGTTTTGGTGTGTGCACGGGTTTTTGCTTATTTTCAATGAACTCTGACCCGCTCTACAGATTTCTTGTGAAGAGCATGAGAGACACAAAGGAGGACAACAAATCTGTAACCAACTTTCTGCATTATTGTTTGGATAATGTATTAATGGGAACCTTGAAATAAATTAGAAGTAGAAATGGGGCATTTTTCAAAAATCCCTCTAGTAAATGTTTATCTAATATTAACTCATATGCAGAAACAACTTCAGTACTAATTTCCTACACTGAGGATGAGTGAGATTAGTTCAAGGCTATTATGCCCCGAATTTGCAGACAGCTCATTGTAATTAAGAAATAAACCTCATAGTTGTTGTTTTGATTTTTCTCTGATGCTTTGCCTGAGGGTCAGAAATGTGTTCTTGATGCCTGCTGTCTATAGGCACTAAAAGACTTAAATAGCATTGTGCCTATTAACAGAAGTTGTTTGCATTTGTGCAAAAATTCCCCTCCAAAGCTGATTTAGTGTTCCATCATAAAAGGACTGTGGAATTACAAGACTGTTAATAGATGAGAAAACAACTATATGTACCATGAAGGTGATTATGACCACAGGAAACTTGTATCAAAATTGCTTTAGGTCATAATGTTATATTATAGAAACTTTTAAAAGGTTATTTCCTTAAACTGTTAACAAAACTGGTCTTCTATTATGGTTTCAGCTGCTAGGGACAAAAACTTAAGTATGGTATCTGCTTTGTCTGCAGAATAAAACAGGAGCTCTTCTCCTGATAGTTATCCTGGGAGCTGAGCATCTTGTTGCATTTGAGTACAAAGGCATAGTTCATTACTGATGGGAAAACAAACTTTCTCTACCGTAGCAATTCAAATTGAGCTCCCTCCTAAGTAGTGCTCATTAAAAAAATCTATCATTTACAGGAATTACTATTTTAGCCGTTTTAAATGTTTCAGTGCTTTTTCTTACACTGGATGAGATTTGTGTATTTAAAAAAGAAGGGCAGAAAAGGACACAGTTTCAGAAAGATTATCTTTCTGGGGAAGCACACAGCTAAAATTGGACAGTAGATGAGCTGTATAGGCCTAAGGGGCAATGATAACAGAATTAGTAGAAATAAAGATTTGTTGTTTCCTGATTGCTGAAATAACTCATCTGTTTTGGGGAATATGTAGATGATACTCCCTGAAGTGTGATTTATTATGTTCAGTTTCTGAGGATTCCCAGATAATATCCAAATTCACTTTTCCCCTTCTGGTATACAGTTAATGGGGAAATAAAGGAGCTCTGTTTTATCTGCTTCTGCTGCTTGGTCTTAGAAATGTGTGAGAGCTGTTCCAGTCACCTCTGAAGGTGCATTGCCCTCTCTCCAGGGCATGACTGTTCTTCCCTCTTGGGTGCCCTTTTCTCCTCTTCGGTTCTTCCCTCCTTCCACTCACCCATCAGTGGTGTTTGGGAAGATCCCTTAGGACCTCTTAGGTGGATAGCCAGCACTGGCAGAGTAAGATAGCTCTAAATAGACAGGTGTCAGATTTTTTTAGCAGAACAGGAAGAGTTTGTGAGGCAGGACTGTAAAGTACCAAGTGCCTGTTGTACATTCATATACAGGCAGCTGTGTCCTGCTTGGGATCTTGTCCTTCTAGGTTTCCAAGCAGCAAAGCTTACCGAAATCTGTACTCACTCTGTGGTTTTTCTGTTACATGGAATCTTACTTTATAAACAGAATTTTAAAAAAGACATAAATGCTCTGTAGCAATTTTAAACTCTTGGGTCAACTTGTAAACTTCTCCAAGAAGATTGTGGGTGGGTGGGGAATTATTTTTAGAATCAGAGATCTGTAATGCCAAGTATGCATCCAGTTCTGCGTTTTCTTAGTTATGACTAAAAAACTAAAGATACCTCTTTTAATTCTTTCTCTTGACATTTCCTGAGCAGCTTAGATGAAGTTCTTTGCTACAGACAAGCAGTTTAAAAGTTTTACGTAAGGGGGTCAGACGCAGGGTTTTGTACACCAGATCCAAAAAATGGATGTTCTAGTTCAGTGTAGTGCTTCTGGACTGCAGTTCTCTAACAAACCCGTAAGCAAGGAATGTTGTTTTGACTTGGATATTTTTCAGTTGATGGTAGAGATGGTGGCCAGACACAGGAAGGCTCACTTTTGTGTACAGGTCCTGTTGTTAGAGTACCTCTGATCTGAACAAAGGCATAGCTGTAGAGTACAAATACATGTATTTGGAGAATGTGCCTCTAAATAAATGAGCATTCATTCAAATTATGAATCTAAGGATGGATAGCATTAGCTACAGAATATAATTCTAGAAATGAGTGCTTTGTAACGAATGGCATTCAAGATGATAATTGTCCATTTGAATCCTCAATACTGTGGACTTGCTGGAATTTTATTTCACTGAAAAAAGAAATTAATTAAAATCAGTTCATTCCTCCTTTGCAGTCATATATATGAAACAATTTCAAAGGATATCAGATAAAAATTGTTTCCATAGTGAAAGGTTCTCCGGTGTTTGTAGAATAATGAAAGGAACTTAGCAACAAGTTGTTCTGAATATTTAAAAAAATCCAAACTTGGAGTTTGATTTTTGCACAACAATTTTTCCTTTTCTTCAACTTGCCTAATGGAACTGAAGCCATAATTGCAATGATAAGGCGAATGACTGGGGTTTAAAGCCCCTTTTCTGAAAGAATTTTGAAGGTATGTCTTACCTGCATAGTTCTTGAGGCAATAGACTTTCGAGCTGTTATTCTTACATTTAAAAATGTTGATATATTTTTCAGGCTTGGATAAGAGGGAAAAGTAAGTATTTGTAGCCTTCAGCCATGGAGTGGTAGCCTTTCTGGGAGGTGAACTGATAAACAGCAGGTCTTAGTATCACATTTGTTTATCATGCATCGTGGGTCATATTGCTGCTCACACTCCTTACATCTGTTTAATTTTTTTTAAAAAGTCATTTAATTAGCTATCTTTAGAAATATGCAGGAGAACAACTGCTTTGTGTTTTCAGGGTCGCTGACACAACTCCCCTAATTTTTCTTCAGCAACTAATACTTTGCATGCTATGAAGAAAATAGTTTCTATGCCCAAACTTCAGCTTATGTTACTGTACTTCTTCAGCAGAGGAAATATCCAGCTGGAAATTCTGGTTGTGTATGTGTGCCATCCTCAACAGAATCTGCTGTTGTTTCCCAACATAGTTTTACTGTTCATGAAATCATTCATGCACTTAACTTTAAAAGGGTGCCTTGTGTATTTCACAGAAATCTAGGAAAGTCACAAAACATAACTCTTGTATTTTTCGTCATGAGCTAACGTTCCTATTAATAGAAAAGTTTCACAGTGGAAAACCAGTGAAGTCTGTAAAATCTTCCTTCTTGTTCTTTCTCATATATAGAGACATAGTGATATCAGTATTCAAACAGCATATCCAGAGACACTGAATATACTGCTATTAAATAGTGAAAATTAGTGATCATAAAGTGAAACTGTGTGTACTTGGATATACTTAACGTGAGTCATATAGCTGGCATTGGTACTGAATCGAGTGCAGTATTGCTGTGAAATGATTGATATGTTGCTTTTATAACAACATAACAGCTGAAGTGATTTTTCAGCATCATTTGGAAATGGGTAGAGACTTTATTTTCAGTTGTCATAATATTCCAGTTTAAAATAAATGTACCACCCAACAATGATAAATGTAATTTGTACTCTCTTTTTGAATCAGGTTGATATTTTTGTATCACTTGTGCTCTAAGCTCCAGCATAAAACTCAAGTTTTACTTGCCTTATTCTTGGCTTTTTAATTTGGGCAGTCTTTTGCATTGAGCAGTACAGTTTGCTGGTCACTAGGAATGGTGTGTAAGAGTAGCTAATGCCACATTATACTGGGTGCCTGACTTCTAATAGTGTATTTTTGGTTTTATTGTGAGTTATAGTATCACTAAGAACCACTAGCTGTAAATCAGTAAACATTAAATGAAATCTAGAGACTTTAGTTTTGAGCTCTTTCTGAAATGTTACCCGAGGTATTTACCTGGTATCCTTCTAAAATGGGGCGTAGACAAACCAGCACAAAAGATGGTTAAGACCAACACATCAACAATTTCTTCATTCAATCTGCGTTGACAGTTTTTTAATGAGACCATTATTAGATCTTCCTGCACTCTCCAGAGAAACCAATATAATTGTTGCTTTGGAAGTCAGCTCTTCAACTTGAGCTTGTGAGCAGAGGGTAACTTCATATTTAGGAAAAAAAGCCAAGGTTGTCAAGTCTGGGAATCAGAGGACAGCACTGTAGTTCTGCTGGGTAGCCTGGCCGGGTGGAAGGCAGCTACCATGGACAGAGTGTCTTTGTGGACATACGCTTCTCCACACCAAATAATCGAGAACTTAGGAATTGTCCTTCTCCCCCAGGTTGTATCTGTTTCCTGTGACTTTCTTCTCCCCAGCTGTTTGTTATTTAAGTTATAGTGATTCAATAGTAGATATTTGGATGATGTGGAAGTAAAGATTTTTTCCTTTTCCTGCTCCCAGATCTCCTACTTGGATTTTTTAAGTGGAGATCATCTAGTCCATAGTCCATTTTGTCTCTCTTTACAACTCTGGAGGCTGAAGGTTTTGCAAAACAGTGTTCTTCATGTGAGCTTTCATTCCTATTTCCTGATTCCAGTGGGGAAAAAATGTAATGTAAGAGACTCCTTTTAGGCTGAAAAAAAAAAAAAGTTTAATGTACATCTTAAACATTCGTTTCTGTTTACATGTTAGAATTTAAGTGTATGAGCACAAATCCAAAGAGTTTGTCATCTTTCAAATTTGTTAAAATGTCAGTAAAGTAGTAAATATTTGCTTCTGTTTTCTGACAGACTGGGGGCAGACAGTAGCTGCTTTCTAATTAGTAAAAGCCCTCCTACAGAACTGTAAAAGGTATTCTCAGTCTTCATCAGTTTTTAATTTTACATTGTGGAGGTGACAATGGCCCACGTCCTCATTAGCCTTCTGCTTGTTTGCTTATAAGCATATCTCAGCTCATATTCTTTTCAGTTTTGTCTGAGCAGTAATACCCTTTTTTCTACAAAAACATTTGTTGTACTTTTTTTTACACTTGGTATTTGTTTCAATTTTTGTGTCATAAATTCTCATAACTTTGTAATAAGCCTTACTTTTCCTCCCAGTGTTTGGTTTTGTTGGGTTATTTTTCACCTACTCTGTAAACATTGAGTTTTATGTGGTGTTTCATGGACATAAGTGTTAGAATTCATAAAATGATTCCTGTTTTCTTTGTGCACATGTTGGATATTAAGGTTTTGACTTACTGCTTAGTCTGCTACTATGTAGCTGTAGTAGACCACAATGACAATTATAGTTTGCATTCTAGGCTTAGAGTCAGGGAAAATATTTGGATACTTTGGTCTGAGGAAGAACAAATTCTCCAAGATGCATTTTCCTAAGATACTGGTTTCCTAAGACTACTGGTTAAGTGAAACATCCTAATATGAAAATTCAGTCTTGAGTGGCCGAGCTAAGTTACACTGTATTTAACTTTATCTTTAAAAAAAGAACTGACTGAGAAGTTGTAAATATGATGCTGCATAAGACCCTATTACTCTGGTGGTTTTAGAGAGAGATTTAAAACTGTTTGCTTTTTGAGAGGAAAATATTGTGACAGCTGTGCTTAAACATGTTTTATGTGCTTAAAAATTCCTAAGGCACAGTTAGAGGGGGAAAAAAATCAAGAGATGCCCAAAACCAGCAGTTGGACATTAGTTCAGAGGAAGCTGAGACAGCTCTTTGGAGCTGTATAGATGTAAATCAAATACTGCCCTAGATCAAGATACTTTCAGGTGTTCTGTAATTATTTGCAAATCCTAAATTGAATAGTTTCATTTTTCTAAGAGTAGACAGACTTTGTGTATGCAGGCTTGTATACATGGGGTGCCTTGGAGCCTTCCAAGTGTTTGTGTATCCAGTGAATTGTACTCAAACGTCACTTTCCACCCCTCATCCCCCAGCTCCCTCCTGACAAATAAATACCTCGTCCTTTGTCAATATTTGCTGTCCTTAAAGTGACAACTTAGGAGTAACTGATGAGCATTTGTCTCTCGTGAATTCCTCTTTTTATCTTGGGGTGGAAATATCTCATTAAAAGAAACAACAAAAAAATGGTATTACTTGCCATAAAATGTTCAGTATTTCAGGATTGTGTACTAAAAACTATTCTTCCTCTGCATTAGTTTTCAGCTTTTGTTTTAGTTTCTAACTCAGTCTTGAAAAGCAGTTAGTACAGCCAATGTTTATGCAGAAAAGAGTCTCATGAAACCTGTATCACCTCTCAATAATTGGTGTGAAGACCTGGTAATTGCTTTATTTTGTAGATAACTTCCCACACAGGGAGTCTAAATCGTGTCTTCCATTGAGCCTGAGAAGCTGCTTTGTCCATTAGGGTTTTTCATTTAAGTTTGTAATGCCACTTTGTATTCAAAGACCAGTGGTAAGTCTTGAGCACCATCCAGAGAGTTGAAATGAAAGGAAGATGAGTTGCAGAAGTTGCAAACCTTGAATAAATAATTTTCTCCACCCTTTCACTGAAAAACATGATCACCCAGTGTTCATGTTATCATAAAAATCCTAATTCCTAGCCTTCTTTTTTAATAATTCAATCATGTATTACCCAACCAATTCACAAGTGATCTGGTCTGAGTATAATACCCAGGGATCAGTAGTGAAGAAGGTGCCTTTTCTTCCCTGCTTATTATCAGAAGCAGAGAATGGACAACAGAGAGCGTATTTGAAACCCACATGCCTTCAGATGGCAAAATAATGACTCTCTGTTCTGACTCTTGTTGTGTAAGTCTTGGGCTCCTTTCCTCATTTTGCCTGGTTCGTCTGCAGGACCGCTCTTGCACTGGTGTCACAGATGGGGATGTTGCCAAGGCAGCCTGCTGCTCAGCTGGGAAATGGTTTCTTTGGCACGCGGTGACTCCTCGCTTGCAGCCGCGTGGAGAGGTGGGACTGCACGCGGTGTCTGTGGAAAACAGAGCATACTGTGGGGAAAATCCAGGTTCTTTCTCCTTCGTTCCGTGTAGTGGATCATAGTGTGGCTTGTAGGATAAGGTGAGCCTTGATTTCTGGCCTGAAGCTGTGGTGCCTCTTAGATCTGCAGGCATCCAAAGTCGTGTGGAGAAGCAATAGTTGCTTTTGATGCAACACCATAATTTCTGTGAAATCTTGCTAGTTTTAGTATGAAATAGCTGGAATGCATCTGTAAGAACCATCCTTAAATATAAGACAATCCTGTTTTCTTACACAATGTGGAATTTTTCTTCTACCTGTCACCTACAGCTGGACTGTGCAAACTAGACAAACTTTTCAGAATATTTGAAAATGTGAGTGAGCAACCTGGAAGAACAGATTTAGCAAGACCATCACAGGAAATCTAAAATACACTGATTCAATAACTATACACCAGATGATTGTGAGGAATCTTAATAGAACTACTATCCAGGTAAACTAATTTGTTACTACGTAATCATCATATCTGCTGAAATAAAGGATTTATTATTAATTCAGTGTTTCGAGCAAAAAAAGTATTTTCACTAGAAAATTTCAATTATTTCTCTTGGACACTCTTCTCAAAAAGCTTGAAGAGTGCCACTATTTGGGGTTTTTGTCTTTATTGTGATACATGGACATATGATGCTATGAACATAGAATATTATCTTTAATGTTCAAATCAGGAAAAGGTAATGCCACATAGATACTGATGGCAATTGACTGAAGCACAAAAATATGTTTTGTTGCTTTTATTGAAGGCTATGAAATTTTTTCCTTTCCTTTAGACTCATCCACCTTGATGTGGTTGTAAAAGCAAGAAACAAGAGCATGTGGCCTAGACAAACTAAGAGTCAGGGTAGCATCCTTCCTGGATGGCCTTACAGATATAGTAAACATAATTGGTGATTCGGTGGCAATTGTGTGGTAGTGTGTCAGATTTTGTTTCATGACCATCTTTTTCCTTCATGTTGAAGGGAATCATACAAAAGACGTTTAAACCATTAATGTTTTGCATGTAGTTGATGATATTCTGTTTATTACATATGTGTATAGACATATGTATATGTATATATATATATGTTTGTTCGAAAGCATATTGCACATGGAAGCTTTGCTATGTATTTTTTTTCCAGTATCCTTTTGAAGTAGGTTGGCACTTTCTTCTTCCTCTGAGGGTAAATGCTGTGTACTGTGCTAAGAGTAACACTTGCTTAGCTTTTTTGTAGGTTCAGGTCTAGATGCAGAAGGGCTAAATACAGGTTAACCATTTTTATTTTTTGGTCTCTGAAGACAAAAAGAAATAAAGGTGATTTCCTGAAGATTGTGTCTTATCCGCCGTTACTTCTGAGATGCCAGATCTTCTCTCTATGATCTTTTATTCATCATGAAAATACCCTGGAGCAGTCAGAGTTTCTTCCTGTAGTCTCCAGGGTATCCTTACTCCTTTATTCTTTATCTGTCTTGGCCCTGACTTGCCAGATGTGAAAGCAGTTTTTGTGGCTGGTCTGAATGCATGTGCTCGACAAGCTGGCCAAAGACAAGGGGTAGGTGTGAAACACTCGACCGTTTTCTCCCAGAATTCTGGCTAGCTTTATCTTTTATCTGGCTCTGGACATCTGATAGAATAATTTCAGCTTGAAACCTTTGAATAATTTTAAGCAAATTTAATTCTGTAATCTTGATAATTATGGGACAGAGATAAGGAAGGACTGGGAGTGATGGAGTAAGGCACTCGTGCTGGTCTCCAGCTGTTTGCATAAATTATTACCCTTATTTAATGTCCAATAAGCACAGGAGGAGTATCTGGTGGCCAAAATGAGTAACAAACCTCTGAAGGCAAAATTTGAATTCTCATGGGGAAAAGACTTACTAAAGTTTGTGTGGGGATGAGATGATGTGTTCATTTTCTGTCTGTTTTGCAGGCTAAGCTCTGCAGAGGTGGTGTCATCATAAAAATAATATTTGCAGTTAATTCTTCTAAGTACTAATAGCAATTTGTATCATTTCCATTGGTGAAGGTGTAAAATCTTCTTAATCAAGTAATGTTATGGAGAAGAAATTTTCTTTTTAAGGAGCTTGCATAAGTGATTAACAGTTTTACTGAGTGTCTTTAATTTTTAGTGGTTTTGGTTTTCAAGTTCTCTGTACGTGTTTAATCTTCAAAGGATAATGATGTGACACCACTGACACTGGTGTATGCTTTTTTCTCTAACTAGTCCTATTCTTTGGGCAGTGTAAAGCTTTTTCCTTTGCTCAGGCTGTTTTGTCTTAAATTAATTTCTGGGGTTTTATCTCTGAAAGTCTCTATATAATTATAAATTAATATATGTAACTAGTTATTTGGCTTATCTATAGCAGATGAGTATAATTCATACTAGTTCCAGGTAAATCGACAGTTTTTATCTGCATTGTGGAAATGTGATCTTTATCTTGAGATTCTTCCTTCCACTTGTTCTTCCTTCCACTTCCTTGTTGTTCCTTCTAGTTGTATATAATAGTCAAGATTTGCCAAGTCTCTGCGTATGTTTGAATGTAGCATACACATCCACATCCTCTTACTGCCTCAGAATTGCATTTCCAGGTTAAGGAAGGAGTTGAAGAAGCTACAGCTCCTCAGTACTGTACTGTAGGAAGAGCTGGTAGTTACCTATGCCTGTAATAAACTTAGGTAGTCCCAGTCAGTCTTCTGTTTTGTTGTGTTTGAGATGAAGTGTTAAGTACTAAAGGAATACCCCTGTTCTTTCTCAAACTGTTACTTACCCATAGATTGTAATGAAAATGTTGATATTAAAGATGAGAATATTACAGTCCTGCTTGGCTGAGCCATGGTGGTGCAGGGGAGGGAAGTGCTCCCTATTGACCAGTGTCACAAAGTGGATGGTGCCCTTTGGAGGTTGGGCGCTTGGGACCCTGTTCTTGTCTTCCCTGCACTGTGAGGAGGGAGGCTCAGCCCGAACAGGACTGCTCCCTGAACTCCACAGCCTCTTTCTCAAGGCTGAGCTCCCTGAACTCCAGAGCCTCTTTCTCAAGGCTGAGCTGCACAGGATCAGTCAGCAAGGTGAGAGTCACAGAGTGACGTGACCAGAGAGCTGCAGTGACGGGGAGTAACCAGCAGCTAACTGGTAAAGGTTCAGTTTTTAATGGAAAACTGTATGAAGTTGGACATTTTGTGATGTTACACATTACTTCCTAACAAGACATAGCATAGTTTCATTCCTCAAAAAATGGCATTAATCTAGAAAGAAGATAATAAGAAAAGTTCATAGGAGGGGAGATCAAATCACCATCTGAAGCATTGCAGCTATGCAGGAGCTCAATCCTCTTCTCTGATTGTTTACTCAGTACTACAGCTCCCTAAATTCAGTGTATTAGGTTGAAGAGCTTCAGAGAAACTACCAAATGCTTTTGGAATGCATGAGCTCGGGGCTGCAGAGCTGGAACACACAGCTGCCAAGCAGATGATGTGCCAGTTCGGTGATGCTGTCCTTTGCTCTTGCTGCATTGTGGGGCAGGGCAGGATGCCCTTCTACTGTGGCATTTCTTACATTTACTTAGGAAATACCAGTCTGGGCATCTGCAATGTCAGGCTTCAGCTGGTTTGCTTTATTCTGATTTTTTTGGGAAGTCCTGATATGACTTGTGTAGCCAGTTGCATTTTGTAAATTGTACAAGCGCTACTTTTCCATTTTATAAATGGAGCCTTTATTAAATATATTTCAAACAAAAAGCCAGGAAATGTGTTTTAAAGAAACACATCTCTCCATCAGAGATATTTACTTATTTACATATATGTTGATACCTTGTCTAAGGATATTTTCGATTTTGCAGGAATTTCACGGTGTTGTTTAATTGCCAAATGTCAGTGTACACACATTTACATTGGTCTGTTTGTCTTTCTGGTGAGAACTGATGAAAGAGAGATGCTGTCAGACACTAATTCATGATTGTGTTGAATAATTGTTTTGAAAAGACTTTCAATTCATGCATTTTGTGACCACCTCCTTTCAGAGCAGATAAGATAAAAGTGATGGAAACTTAGCCTTGCCCCATGTTTTTAGGTAGCCCTTTCTACGTTCTTTGTATGGACTGATTTTTCCCTGGAGTATTTGAGAGATGTAAGCTGAACATGCCATCCTTTATGGGCACTGCTGAAACAGCTAGGTGGCAATGTTCTTCTTGTTTCTTATCCTTGTACTAGTCCATGATTAAGATGTTTATTAATAAAGAGTAGTACCTTGTAGATTTCATCAGAGAATGAAGTTAATTAAAGTAGTTTTTCAGAAATAGTGATCACACAGAGATTTGAGAAGGAATGTGTCTACAAAACTATTTATACTTGTTACACATATGCTAGCTAAGATAAAGCTGGGACTAACATCATAATAATTTCCCATTCTTTTAAGTAGGTGTTTTGTATCTGGAAGAGAAAATATTTATGTATTTTAATGTTTTGGTTAATATAATAAATCTGGAATTTATTTTCTACTAAGAATGTGTTTATTTCCTCCAAGTTAGTGTTCTGATTGACTCATAGCTGTGAATTGAAATATATTGCAATCATCTTACAGTTAATGCTTTATTGTCTCGATGTAGCTTTACCAAATAGCCAGGCAGATCACTGGTGCTCTGGAATGCAGAAGAGCAAGTCATTATTGCTTGCTATCCGTTGTGTTTGTTCATCTGAAGTTCCACAGGAACCTCACTGGTTTTGTTTGTGATAGAGGAAATGGCTGCAAACGAAGCTGGGAGTTGGGTCTGACTCCTTCACGTGTGCTGCCTGGGCTTTGGTGGAAGTTTTTGTCTTCAGATGTCATCAGTTCAGGTTTTGGTAAAACTGCTGCTGAAGGCAATGTACAGCAGTAGTTCTTTTGCATTCTTGTAGACGTCATATTTTACCAAATCTCCTACTCTGCAATGTGAGGATATGATCCAAATCTTGTGTTGCATTTGGAGGAATATGATGTTCAGACCTTTCATGTATACTTACTGCAGCATAAGATAATTAAAACAACCTTTTTCATGAAGCAGATTTCCTAAAATGCTGCTCTAAACAAACTTCTGCCGGTGAATTATTTGTCTTTAGGAAAAGAGTATTCATGTTCATGTTTTTGTAGTGATTATAAGAGGATGTGTGTAATACTCTGTTGTAGTGAGAATAAAGAGAGTTGTTCAAAGCAAAGTTATTTTCCTGTATTCTTTGATTAAAGAACTTTTTCTATTAAAAAATATCAGCATGTGTTCTTTCTGTTGTTGTGTGTCAGTTATTTAAACTGTTATGACTATTAAAAAGAGCTGAGGCTTGTGTTAAGATTTGAAAGTCATTAAAATTGTACTTTTGATTTCCAGTTTCTAAACTTCCCATACTTTCTATGTTACTGCCTTTACTTACAAAAAGAGATTTTAAACGAGAACTTTAAATATTGGTTAAAACATAGGGAGAAATCTTTGTGCAGTGACAGGACATGAAACAGTCCTTGTTCTTGCAAGAGGATGTAAGAGGCAGGATGCTGGAACCCTGCAGGCAGTGCTGCTGCTCCAGGTACCTGCTCCCTGCCTGAAGAGGAGTAGGCATTGCAGTGGTTCCAGTGCTTCCAGATGTTTCCTTTCCTTTGAGCTGCACCATTTTGTTTGCTGGAAAATTCGAGATACAAAACCAGGTTTTTTGACTTTTTCAGTTAAATCAAATGTTTCCAAACTGTCAGAGTCAAAATGGAATTTTTTCTGAATTCTCGATATGAAACTGACTTTATCTGCGACCCTTCATGTTAAAAATGTGATTTGTTGTACTGGTTTTTGGCTGCTTGTCTACAGAGTAGCTGGTTTGGGGCTGTGTTTCGGATTTGTGGTGCAAAGGGCTGATAACACACAGATGCTTTTGCTGAGTAATGCTTGCACAGTGCTAAAGACCTTTCCTGCTCCTCACCCCACTGGAGCCCTGCTGTCCTGGGGATGCTGAACACCTGCCCCCCCTTGGGACATGGGGAATGAATTCCTTGTTTTGCTTTGCTTGTGCACTCAGCATTCGTTTTACATATTAAACTGTCTTCATCTCAACCCACGCATTTTCACACTTCTACCCTTCCAATTCTCTTCCTCATCCCACAGGAGGAGAGTGTGGGATCAGCTGTGTGGGGACTGAGCTGCCTATGGGAGTTAACCCGCAGCATTTGTTTTGTCGTGGACCAATGCAATCTCTTTCTATTTATTTGTATTTATAGATTAAATTAAGTCATCAACCAGCAAATTCAAGTCTTCTATTTTGAGACCAGATGATTAAAAGATGTGCAGGTTTAGTATTTTGCATTTCCATAGAAGTGGTGTTTGCGATTGCAAGGCAGTGCCCCAGCTCCCACATGAAGTTTTAAATATATTCCAAGACTTTTATACTAGGAATAGTCTTTTTTTTTTATAGAGGCAAGTACTCCACCTTCTTTTCTGTCTCCCATCCTTTCTCTTTAAGACAGAAAAGTTATATGGCCATGATTTAGATCTTTCTTCAGTTACAGAATTCATGTGTAATTTAAATTGAGCCTGCATTGTCTGGCTTCTGAAAGCATGCATACTTAGTATGGCTTCTGCATTATTTTTCTCTGTTGCAATAAAATGGATGGAAAATTCTAATTTCTTTCTGCTTTCAGATATAAAAAGTTATCAGTCATTGTTTCAGTTTATCAGTATTGTTAGTAAAGACAAAGAGGATGGTGTGTATTAATATTGTATATAATTAAAAAGTATTGGGTGAGTATGAGCTTGTGTAATGATTTATAACCTAATATTATAGAGTGCTTAGGGGAGTCAAAACATGAATATGCATTAGGAAGTTGCATATTGTGAAAATATATCAGTTTTCTCTTAAAGGAATCTTAAATACTGCAAAGAGGAAGCAAACACTTGAGTCTCACCTGCAGTAGACAGTTCTTGGGAAGTAGCTGCTTTAGAAGGGATTAAGGCTGTGATATGTTAGACTTGAGCATTCGGTCTGTGAGTGTGAACAGTGGGCATTATTGTGCACGGTGTTGAGGGTGGTTTAGAAAATGGTTAGACTTGTCCAAAAAAGTTTCTTTAAGACATTCACTTACTATCATTTTGGGATTCCCTTATATGAAAGGAATGGGATTCCTCTGCGCATAACACCATGCCTGTGCTAAGTGACTCTTGGAATATTTAATGAGAAGTAGTTAATAGAAAAGCACTTTGTGAAGATTTAATTAGTCTATTCAGATATTACTACCAAACTTCATTTGTGATTCGAATAGTTTTCTGGGCTGAACAAAGAAATTACTGGAAAACATGAGTTTGACTATGTGTGATTTTTTTTCTTTTGGGAATGCTTGTATGTATTTCTCCACAGTCATCTCCAATGATTTTTCCATTTTTTGTTTTCTTACGTGACCATATTGATTAGTTTCAAATTTTTTTTATTGTTGTTTTGTAAAGTTCCAGCAGTTGAAACCGGTTTCAGTGACCATGTATTGATTAATTCAGTCATCTATTTGGGCTTTATGGGATAGAAAAATCAGTGTAACACATGTTCTACTTACTGTACTTCTATTTTAGACAGTCTTAGAAATATGCCATTTTGCAAAACAATGGGAGAGTTGTAGTTATGGATATTGGAATCTTTAAATGTTCCTTACATGTTTTACAGGGGGCCTATCCCAGGACACCACTCAGTGAATGCATGTGGGCTATCTCCTAATGCAGTAGATCATTACTGTGATTGTTTGGGTCTCTGTGATAGCAGCAGTTCTTTAAAAATTGTGTGTTTCTTTCTTACATCATATTAAGTTACTTGAATCCTTATAAATGTCAATTTATCAGAATTTTGCATCCATTAAATTTTGGAAGCCATTGTGACATGAAGGTATCTTGCAGAATAATAGGCCTAATGGGGAGGTATATGTTTTGTTCTGGGATTTTTGTGGGTTTTGTCATTGGTTTGGGTTTTGTTTTGTTTTTAATCAGCACCTGCTTAGAAGCTGGAAAATTCTTAGAATTATGTAGATTGAAATTCCATGTTGGATGGCCATGCCTGTTGCTTTATTGTTCCTTCAAACCAATGGTAGATCACAGTGCTGCTCTAAGTACACATTAATACTGTTGCATTCAGCACATCAATAAAGAATACCCTTTGAAAATCACTGTGTTATGCAGCTGAAGATTTAGGCTTTACTTTGATATTCTTGAAACTGTTTGGTAAATGTATTCTCTCTCAGATGAGGAATCCAAGGGAGGAAAATAAGAGCCTCTTTTTCTTTCTTCTTTCACATATTTGATTAGGGCAGTCAGTCCTATTAAAAAAGAAGATAAATCTGGTTAGCTTATTCTGCTTTTCAGTCTGACAGTGAAAGGCTGTCATGGGGTTTTAAATTACCCAGAAACAAGCTTTAGTGCAAAGCTTTTTTTTTCCCCCAAAATACCATTCATTATTTCAATAGACAAAGAAGGATCTGTATTAAAACACAACCAATGAGCCTTTTAACAAAAAGCATAATTTATAATAAAGGTAAATTTTTTGTGTGACTTCTGTGTGAATGCATTAATAGTAAATGTGAAGATACACTGAAGTCCACCCTGTTTCTACTTAGTAAGAAGAAGGGGAAGGCAGTGAGGATGCTTGCATTTTTATGTCATAACCCTGTGCCCCTAAAACAAGAAAGGGGTTTTATGAAGAGCAACAAGGCAAGGTTTTTGATAGAGGTCCTACTAAAACAAACCTTAAAATGAAGCACAAGTGAATATGTACTCCTTGGACCACAGGGGGAGGATTTGTGTGCTGCTGTGCCAGCATCATTGCTAGAAATACAGGTGTGGTGTGTGAAAAGTGATGTCTCAGTCACTTTTTGTAAAAGCAGGGAGAGCTGTGTGCAGATGTGCTGTCACTGTGTCCTGGCAGTGTCACAGCACTTCTGAAAATGTTGGGTTGACTCATCAGATGATCCAGCTGATAAACAGTGGATGGACAAAAAATACGTGTGTGGTAGGAGGAGGCATGGGTGTACTCTCTTTGTTGGCTTGGTTGTGTATTTATAGCAAGATTATAAAATATTAAGGACATGAAATGAGAACGTGTAAGGAGGTGAGATGAAATCAGGTTTTTGCTTTCTTCTGAGCCGTTTGCACTAAATCCAGTCTCGAAGTTGACTCCAAGCCAGTGAATTTTCAGTCTTCCAGATAACTTCAGTTAAATCACAGGAAGTGAAATGTAAAGTTACAGCAGGGAGTTTCCCGCATTTTTTCTTTAATTGTCCATTTTAGTGTGGAAAAACACAATGGTTTTTTTTCCTTATATATTTTTTTCTGTAATTCTGTGGGGAGAAGGAAAAAGATATCTAGACAAATGTGTGCTAGATCTGCTTTTACAAGTTTCCTACATTTGGTACCATTTCAGGTTTCAGTAGTAGGTTTCAGAATAACTTTGAAAACACCTCATCTGTATTAAACAGCTAATTATTTTTTAAATGTTGGATCCAGCACCTTCTGTATGTCAGTACAAAATGATGGATTATCATTCTGTGCAGTAATTTCTGTGCATATATAGAAGTCCTAGAGAGGAGAATGTTAACATGACAGGTGCATTTTTTCAGTTTGGATTTATTTCTGGGTTTGTTTGTTTTTTAATTTCTAGGACAGAGACTCAAAAGTGCTAGGACTTGCTTTAAAACCTCTGCTCCAAAATACTTCTAGCATTGCAACATTCTTTGAACCTTACAGTCCAATAACTGTGTAAGCCTTAAACTTAGCAATGTATTTGATTGTGTATTCTTCTAAACCACAAATTGGAGCATTATGTCTTTCTTCATTAAATGTATATTTTTTCTAGTTGATTTTAATAATGCTTAGGAGTAAAAAACCTCAGGATGTGTCTTAGTTTTAGAAGTCTGTTATTTTTAGAAAGCTTGGAACACGGGTCTCTGGGTATTTTAAGGAGATACTGTTTTATTTATATATATATAATTGTTATTGTAGGTTTCTTGTTGACTGAATGTTTTTAATACATCTGAGTGCTCATGAAAATGAAGAGCTAATAGCATTAACAAGAGACTGGCATAGTGTGTACAGGCCATCTTTACAAGCTTCTGGATTCTCTTCTGCCTGTGGTCTTCTGCCCAAGCCAACTTTCCCTGTGCCAGTTGTAAGCTTCTCTTCGAGCACATATTGCTAATCGTCCTGAACTGAGCCAAATTAAATGGTGTATTTTTAATGAGAAAAAGAGTTTGGATTCCTACCCATATGCTTCAACTGATGTCAAATCCTACTTCAAACAGATGCTGACCTCTATATTACAAAGGCATAAGGGCTAATTATTCTTGAACAAGTTTCCAATTTTGGCCACCTATAAGGAAACTTTTACATTTCCAAGGGCGTAGATCAGTATAACATACCTGTTAAATTTGTCTTAGGATATCTCAGGCTTAAAATTCCAATACTTGGAACACATGCTGTTGAAAACAATATAAAATGAAAAGTTCTTAGAATATTTTCACTTAATTCATTCTTTACCATCTTGTATTTCTGCCAGAGATTAATTGTCAGGAAGATAATTGTGCTTTCTGCTTAAAAAAAATTTATATGGTCTTTTTTTCTAGAAGCTTATCTTCCAGCTCTTAGCCAGCCATTGCCTATGCACCAGTCACAAATGGTTCAATCTGGCATTAGGAACTGGGAGAGCTGGTAGCTGTTATCCACAGAAGGCTTTCTATGCAGATGGCCATATCCTCTTTCCTCCACTCCTTTGAGTTAAAATGTGTAAATGTAAATCATGCATGGTTAGGATTATTCTTTAGAACGCCTGTAAGTAGCTCTTATGTATAAATCAGTTAAGAGCTTGAGACATTTATGTGGAAAGGATATATGGAAAAAATTCCTGTATTCTCTGTCATTTTTTCTTTTTTTTTTCCTTTAAGTTAAAAATATTCTGTAAAACCATGTGTACCTGTACAAAGTATATCATAAAACAAGTGCAAAAGGCTAAATAGGTGATTTTGAATTACTGAGAGTGGTAGAACATCTGTCTTGTAACAAAGAGTGTTTTAGTTCATATAAATTTCCGGTGTAAGCTTTTTTTTTTTAAAGACCAAGTCTGCTTTTCTGAAAGTGCACATATGGCTAAGTCAGAGTTCACAGATAAAGATAGTTCAACATTAGGGCTTTAGCTGGCTATGTTGATAGTAACAGTAATATGGGTAAAGCCTGTCATACAGATCCTGTAACACTCCATAATCTGAGAAAACGTAGAAATCAAACTTGTAGAACTGAATTAGAGCTGTATGGGTATTAAAATCCTCTATTCCCTCCCATTTAAACACAGACCATCTGTTGTTTCCAGATGTACCGCTTCCTGCAGCAGTGTACTGGCAATGCTGCTACAGCATCTACAAATCTCTCTTTTTTTTTGGTTTTTTGGGGTTTTTTTTCCTGGTTCCGTAGTGTCATTCCCAGAAGCTCCAAAGCACCTACCGTTGGTGTTTTTTCCTTGAATGACAGTGCACTGTGGCAAGGGATGTTGCTTTACTCCATGGGTAATTTGCAGTGTGGGTGGCAAAAACACCTTAAGTGTAGGTAATAATATTTTGAATGCTCCCAGTGATAGGTTTCAAACAATGTACAGTACAACACCTTAATCTGCTGCTGTCTGTAAAGCAGTGGGCTGTCACCTCCCTCAAGACCACTGCTTGCTTCATTAATATCGCTGGAACAAATTATCACTTCACAGCCCAGAAATCTTCTGTAGCAGTTGTAGTGATTGATGTAACAAGGCTAAAAAATAATGATGAAATGCATGTTCCAGAAGACAGACTCAAATGGCAGGATCTTCATAGGCAATTAAATTCAACAAAGGAGGAGTCTTCCTGGAATAATGTACTTCCAAATAAATGGCAAGATAACTATGATATTCTGTTGTTATTCTACATAAGCTAGTTTTGAATGCAGTAATTATCTGGGAAAACTAAGCATACAGGTATAAAATAAAAAACTAAGTTTTAGTATGTTTTAAATATGGAAGTGAAGTGAGAAGTAATGCCACTAAATACATCTAGTATTCCTCTGAATTCATGGAATCACAGAGTGGCATGGGTTGGAAGGGACCTTAAAGAGCAGCTAGTTTCAGCCCACCCCTGCCATGGACAGGGACACATTTCACCAGACCAGGCTGTTCAAGGCCCCATCCAGCCTGGCCCTGAACACTTCCAAGGACATCCACCACTTCTTTGGGCACCCTGTTTCAGTGCCTCACCACCCCCTCAGTAAAGAATTTCTTCCTAAAATCTCATCTAAACCAGCTCTCGGTTTGAAGCCATTCCCTCTTGTCTTACCACTACATGCCCTTGTCCGAAGTTCCTCTCCACCTTCCTTGTAGGCTCCCTTCGAGTACTGGAAGGCCACAATTAGGTCACCCCAAAGCATCTTTTCCAGGCTGAACAATCCCATTACAAACTTTATTGTGTGTAGGTACTTAAGAATTTATTGAAGTAAATCATTTTGGTGCTTTTGAGCCTCTATTTTATAACAACCTATGTAGTGCTGATAACAATTCAGCTGTCTAATATACAGATGAATTTTTATCAAATAATTGGTGCTTGCATTGGCCTAAACTAATTTACTGGCTTCCGAATTGAAATACTGTTCTAAGTAGTAAACCTTGTGTACCAAAGGGTTCTGATATTCCTCCAAATGAGGTCAAAACTGAAGTGCACCTGTGTAAGTAACTTTACAGGAATTCACAGATCAGTCTTTGATAGCTGGGAGATGGAGCCTGTAGTTTTGCATCCTGTGATTTCACAGATTTCAGGAAGGCTGCTCACGTAAACAAGAACTGCAGGACTGGGCGCTTTTCCTTCCTGCTACTGGGATGGTTTTCTTACAAGAAACGAGTTCTCAACTCTTCTCCAGAGTACCTGTAATATTAGACTCACTTTCAGCCAGAGTACCTTTAATATTAGACTCACTTTCAGCTCAGTTTGAGGCAGGCAGGAGTATGTTATTCAACTGGAATTGCTTCTTGCAGTACTTGGGCTTGTCTTGAAAATCAAGAGTCTCATTGCTGTCCCACTTGTAGCAATGCAGTGAAACCCAGGGTGCCTGTGAGACTGCAGTGTGTGTGTCTGATGGGGGAGCCTTTGTATCTAGGACATCTCCACACTTCTGCCTTCTGAGAGCTCCTGGCAAGGAAATAACTACATGTGGAGAGTCTGATAGTATTCTATGCAAATTATTTTTTTATTTAATAGTCCAAGCAGATAATTCTGAGTAACTGCTTTAATCAAGGTTTCTCAAATTTTATTCTTTTTATGTGTGTGTTTTGTAAAACTGACAGAAAACTGTCACTCTTCTTGATAGCAGTGCTAAAAGTATATTATTAGTTTTATTTTAAGATGTTTTACACCATGCTTTTCAGAATAATGAGATTTGTGCTAGGAAAATTAGAGGGCGTGGGGGGAGAGGAAGAGCATTTGCTTGACCTATTTCTGATTAAAATTCAGATTAGAAGTTTTATATTCTTATATTGACCATTTCAGCAGATGAAAGCTGTTTTTCTTACATAAACCAATGGAGAATTCAGTGTTGTGGTTTCCACATATAGATCAGCTTGTCCCCCAGCACCAGTGGACACATACATATTAATTGAATTCCATTTCCCTGAGGTTTGACATTCTTTCTTTTAAATTCTAAATAGAACAGACTCTTACAAATGGATTAAAATTTTTAAGTTAAAAAAATTTTAAAAACCCAAAAGTTGTTAGAAATGTTGATGAATTCTTCTTATTGACTTGATTTTGTAGAAAGCAGAATGCACAGACAAGCAATGGTGTACTGAAAAATGAAATTATCTCAAAGTTTTCAACTGCAGTGTTTTGAAAACATTTCAATGTATGAAGTATTAAACATGAGATACAATGAACTCCAGAGGAGGAAAATGAACATAGTTGGGGTGAAATTTAAAATAGTGATTTTAATAATATGGATTGAAAATGTTATTGTAAAAGCATTAATAAATGGCTAGGCAGGACCTATTCAGAATGTTCATTTTGTGACTGACAACAGACCCGTTTGGTTTGCTCCAGGATTCCGATACACACATTGACACGATGCCAGAAGTTTTGATTATCTTTTGATGAAGAAACTCCATGGCATTTTCAGTAACTGGAATGCTGTAAAACCCAAAATTGCTACAAAGAACCAGCCACTGTATTTTAGTAGCCCTGATTCTACAAAGAGTTGTGGAATCACTGAAGCAAGGATCTGTCTGTGCAGATCTTCGCAACACCAGGGTCAGAGGACGTATTTTCAAATCAATTGAAAGGTTTCTGCTGACTTGGGTGGCCCTTAGGTCATGATGCCATTGAAAGAGGAGGAAGTAAGTGGTGGTTGTGTTCCGAGTCTCCGTGTGTATGGTCACTGAAAGAGAATTGTTACTGTGGGCTTCATTTAAATGGTGCAGTAATCGTAGGTCAGCTGGAAAGGCTGTCCCCTGCTCTTGGGGAGGGCTTGAAAGTGGAAGGAACTATTGGAGAGACAGAACTGAAAGCTTGAGAGTGTGTACTGTGTTTGGGTTTTTGTATGACACAGAATGTTCAGCTTACAGTCTTGACAGAAGGGTGTGATTCACCATTCTTCTAATAGTGGTTTCAAATTTGCTGTCAAGGATTTGGTTGTTGTTTTTTTTTTTTTGTTCCTAGTGCTGATCAAGGATTCACTAAACAACAGGAATGTGTAAATGATTTTCTGAACTCGTAACTGTCCAGAAAATTTCAAGAGTGAATTTTTCATCTATCCATGGCTGTTTCATTACTCAATTAAAAATAATACTAATATTTAAGCATCTAACTAAATTTAGATTCTTGTAGTATGGAGAGTTATGGACTTTTTGGTTTTGGGGGAATTCAAGCCATCTGTTGCCTTGAAGCAGAGAGATTTAGTAATCACGTACAACAGTAAAACAGAATTTATCTAGGGAGGCTGTTAATTAACAAACTTGGATCAGGTTCAGCATCTTCTTGCCCTTAAAAGTCAAGTCACTTCTGAAATACTGGTTGGACAATTAGATTTTTAAGTGAGTATTGCATTAGGCATTCTGTACGTTGCATTCCTATTCTAGAAAAGAATATTTAGATGAAAAATATACCTATTTTTAAAATAATAACTACACTTTTTTATTTTCCGAAAAAGTGCAAAGAAGCTTAACTTCATCTACTTGCATATAGTTATCTGAGAAAATTCTGCTCAAGCAATGAAGTTATCTCATAAGTTTATGACTTGCTTTCCACCATCTTAAAGAGAACTCTTAAAACACAGACAAATTTTAAATAGTAATGTTGTTCTTCACTTACTTCATTTCTCCTTGTGTAAAAATAACCTATAAAGGTTAAAATATATAACTGTCATTGCTGTGTGAACTTTCTGCTGAGTTCCTCCTTTTGCAGAGGGCCAGTGGAGCCCACATTCTATTGTGTTTGGGACCCTCTATATCCTGTCACTTGCTGATTTTTCATGTTGGTGCTCAAATGAGCAGAAGGATGTTTGTGCCTTAGCATAAATACCAATTAAAAATATTCTTGAGGTCGTTTTTATGAGGTCTAACAACAGTTTCTTAGAAGTAGGGAATTACTGGTGGAAATTTTGTTGTGAAGACCTCAGTGACTTTTTGTGAAGTATGGGGTTGTTAAAGGTAAGTCTTGGTGACCAAGCATTCTCGTACCTTGTTAGGATCTTATGACAATAGTTGGGATGGGTTGCTGAATGACTTCTGTTTTGCTTAGGAAATAATACCAAAGAAAAGGTCAGAACAAAAGCCATTTATCCTCTGAAAGCCCTTGCATGCTTTTAACATTTCGTACCATGTTCTGTTCTTAAAATCCTTTCCTCCTTGGACTTTCCTAATTCAAACATCTCCTGGATCATTTGCTTGTCTCTAATCCTCTCTTGCTTATCTTTCCTCCTCTTACTTTACAGATGAATTTTGACTGTTGTCCCTAAATTTCTAGTGCTGCTGTTTTGCCCACTTCTCTTTGTACAATCTTGCCAGTAAGAGCTTAGTTGTTTCTTTGGTTTGGTTTTGCTTGGTTTGGTTTGGTTTGGTTTGGTTTGGTTTGGTCTGGTTGGTTTGGTTTGGTCGGTTTGTTTCTATCTGCTGTTCCATTCTGCCTGAAGGACTCCGGCAGGGTTTGATAGCTCAGGCTCACCACTGCAGCAGGCCCATTTCTATAACTTCTGGTTGACCCAAACTGGCAAAGTGAGTGGGCTTTTCGTAATTACATTTTCAGATAAAATCACTCCTCTGACAGAAGAGTTAAATCTCTTAATCTTGTTCTGTCCTTCTTGACTATGGTGTCCATTGCCTCTAGTCTTCCCTAAACACATTCCTTATATAACCACTGAAAATTGCGCTGTAAAAACTAGATTTCTGGCTTGTCACTTCAACATCTCTCCCAACTCACTTTCTCTGCCTTATCAAATATAAACCGGTTAACTTTTCTCTTCTTGAATTTCTATGGCCTACTTCCCTGTTTGTAGCCTAGAAGAGGACAAAATTCATGCATAGATCAACCTGTGCTAAGCTTTGACTCTGTCTAGTGAAGTGTTTGGATCACCTTTGTCCCATTTACCCAACAAAAACGTTACCCATAAATGTCTGCCAAGTTCATTATCCTCAGGTGCTTGTGTACAACTCTGCATTTGTTTAACACCAGTTACTCCAGACTGCTCTGAGACCACCTTTTAACCAGGATTGTGTCATTAGTTTTTCCCTTTTCTTTTCCCATCTCTTTGCTGTATTCATCTGTTCTCTCCTGCCCCATTCTTGATTTGTAAACTGTTTGACTCAAATCACTACTATTTTGCATGTGGGCAGTGTCTGCTAGAATAGGAGTCTTTTGAAGTAACTGATGGATCTAAGGAAAAGTTAATGCTGTTTGAAGCACTTCAAGCATCAAGTGTTTCAAGTGAACATGTGGAAAAGCTGTTCCCTGTACTCCTTTACCTTTTGCTTTTTGCTCCTTCACTCAGAATTTTTGGAGCTTAGGGACAAGTCAGAGCATAAAACTTGTGACTGGCGCAGGAGCCTGTAAAGTTGTTTCTAATTTTGCATGGCAGTGAAATGGAAGTGAAACATTGATCTCCTCAGCACTATGTATTAATAGTTTTGAACTAAGTTCTAATTGTTCTGATATTACACACAAATTTACTCCATTCAAAAACATGGATAATTGAGGTAGCATTTATAATAATTGGCATTCAACTTCTGAGTATCTGAACATGATGTTCGTGCTGCTGTCCAAGGTTGTGTTCCTGACATCATCACTCTACAGGCCTGCAACTGGTGTCTAAGCAAATGTGCCTTTTACTTTGAGTTATCTTTTGTAGTAAATTCTTTCAATTGAAATTTGCCATGTTTCAACTTCAAGAACTAATAGAAGAGTAGAGTAGAGTAAACCATGTAGGAGACTTTTTGGCACTTGACAGACTAAATTCAAAGTGGTCTGAGTACCAAAGAGCTTAGATCCCTAACCTCCTCTGCATTTGTGAGCTCAGTGTTGTTGGCTGCTTTCTTCGCTGGGTGATAAAAGTCTGAATAAATCTGCATGTTTGCAGTATAACTGCAATATTTTAAATAGAGAGAAGTCACACTATAGAATCTTCCTGAGATTCAAGAGGTGGAACCAAATACGGGAAGGGAAGCAGATAAAGGTTCTTAGTCTTCATTTTGCATATTTAATAATGAAATAATGAAATAAGGCCAACAGAATGTAGTAATAAGTAACCTGTATGCCAAGAGGAAAAATATGTGCGGCAGTTGGATTTGATGAACATGAGCTTTATGACTTTGTTCTAAAAAGAAACAGTGCCAGATTAAAAGTGTTATTAGTTTTGAAGCCTTGTATAAACACCTATCTGTAGTTCAGGGAGAAAAGCCAGAGACCTTTTGTTTTAGCTTTCTGTAAAAGTAGTCCAGCTGGGGCAGTGTAGGGCCTGTTTGCAGGGCAGAGGGCAGCAGGTGGCAATCATAGAATCATTAAGGTTGGAAAAGATACTTCAAGATGATGAAGTGTTTTTTGAACACGTCCAGGGATGGTGATTTAGCCACCTCACTGGGAAGCCTGCTCCAATGCTTTACCACACTTTCAGTGAAGAAATTTTTCTTGATCCTCAACCTGAAACTCGGTTGGCACAGCTTGGGGCCATTTCCCTCATTGTATGCCTAGTTGCTTGTGAGAAGAGGCCAACCCCCACCTGGCTACAATATCCTGTTAGGGAGTTGTAGAGAGCAATAAAGTTGCTCCTGAGCCTTTGTTTTCTCCAGGCTAAACACTCTCAGCTGCTTCTCATCAGACTTGTGCTCCAGACCCTTCCCCAGCTCTGCTGCCTTTCCCTGCACCTGCTCCGGCACCTCGGTGTCTTTCTTGTCGTGAGGATCCAGAAATGAACACAGGATTTGGGGTGCAAAGAAATGGATTTCAGAAGTTCTCATCGTTGTTGCCAACTAAATGGAGGTGCACATAGAAGCCAGGATTGATTTCTTTGAGGAATGCAGGTAATGCACCCCGCAAGCTTGGGGACCGTTCAAGAGGCTTGGTTTCCTCAATACTTGTTCCTGTACATATACTTGTCTTTTATATTGCAAGAGAAATTATTTTCTGTAGAATATCCTGTACCTTTTTTCCTGACAAAATAATGTGTTAGGTTGTGATGCTTTTATAACTCTAGGCTGATATAGATGGGTTTCAATAACAGCCACTCTTGGTAGAGACTTAATTTTCTCCAGTTTTAAGGTTTATTCTAAAAGAAGGAGGAGGCCAGGAAAAAATTTTTTAAAATCATAACTTTGAAGATATTACCATGTCTGATTCTCTTATCATTTTAGTGGGAAAGATTGAACTATAGGAATATTTTTTAAAGGGGTGGAGGGAGTGGGAGGGAGAACAAATTTGCTTGCTGTGTGTTTAGAACTGAAACTGTGTCTGGGATTTGATGTTGAAGAAAAATAAAGCAAAAAGGCTTAAGATGTCTTAAAACCTGCATTTCCTCAAATGCTAAGTGTTTCCTGCTATCTGCTTTTTCAAGCTGAATTTTTACACATGCAATAAGCTGTGCTGAATTAGTGTGAAAATAGGTTCTACCTCTCTCTTCCATTCATCTCTGTACTCAAATGGAGAAAGATAAGAGCATGTGCTTACATTCCCTTTCTCTTCCAGCAGCACTGAGCAATTAGGCACAGCTCACAGCATGGCTGAGCTCTTCATTGAGAGTTTGGGAGAATGCATATTTTTTAGTCAGACTGCAGTGAGGAACACAAGTGGTACCACACATCTGTGAGGTACAATATTACAGTTTGGAAATATTTGGCACTGGCTGCACAATAGGCTTTTATCCTTAACTGTGAATTTTTGATGCTTAAGCCAGATATTTAGCTCTTTGAGTTTTATTTCTATCACTCATTAGGATTGACATTACACAACACGTTTATCTCTCAGCTGTCTTCTACCATATGGTACTGTGGGGTTTACTATTCAACTTGCCAAATTGATGGTGAGAAATGGAGCAAAGAAGTTCTTTGAATATATTTCAGTTAGAAGTGGTATAAGATGTGAATGGGAACTCCTCCTCTGCTGAAATTCAAAGAAAAATTGCCTTGAACACATCATCTTGTTCTGACTGCTTCATCAGCCAGTGTGATTTCGTGGGGAAGTATTTTGTCACGTGTCTAAATCCCAGCAGGAACATTTAGAGCTTCTAATCAATGTCAGCTATTAAGTATACTGCTTTTAAGGACTGCCGCATTTGTAGCAGTGGATTACCATTTTTCAGACCAATTTTGTTGAAATCTGCTGAACACTCCTCTGCCCCGCCCCAAAAATATTAATGGAAATACAAAATAAAGATAGTATTTTTCAAGCCCAAATGAAAATAAGAGTTGAAGACATTGTGGAAGGGTGAATGATAGTTGGATCTTACTACTGGATATATATTTATCTTACTGCCATTAAAAAGAGAGTTATTTTCTTTGTTATAGAGTGTATGTATAGCAGCTCTTAGGATGCAGTGTACACTTGTCCTATATACAGTTTTTTTGTAGACATGCTGAAATAAGTTCTTCAGGACTTTCTGCTGGTCTTTGCTGTTACTAAATGCTGTTTTGCTATTTTCAAATATTAAATATTTCCTTAACCTTAAAACTAGTAGTCAATAGTTTCATTAGAAATAATGAAATCTTGATCAGTAGTTTTTTATAAGTATGTGTTGAAATGTAGCTAAAATGTTGTAATAACTCGCAGTGACTAAAGAAAAGGTTCTTTAAGTATATGCTCTAAGCTTCACTGGCGAAGTCAGAAAATAATTCCAATTGGATAGGCCTGTAGGATTCACTTTGGGTCCACAGGACCCTTCCTGGAGGTGGTCACAGCCAGCTTGGGAAAGAAGCGTCTAATACCAGGGCAGTGCTGCTGGTTACTGAAAATAATGGTCATTATGTACTGTTTCTTCTACCTCTGGAGGAGACAAGCTGAGATATTTTATCAGTATTTCACTACAAGATTAGTCAGTCCTTTTAAAGAATAAGTTTCTCTTTTACCTAGTTTGATGTATGTTATTAATTTCTTTCGTGTTTTTCTACAAAAGATTAATAGTGTGACGGTATCATCTGGGAGGAGACAGCAGGTATCTCATCCATGAAATGCATGTGAAATTACTTGTACTTATATATAAACCTACAGATACACACCTTGTGTGTAACTTCTATTAGGCAAAAGTCTGTTCAGTGCAAGAATTCTGTGAGGTGCGCATGATTTTGACCTTTTTTCTCAGAAAAAGGGTAATTTCTCAGACATTTTGACAACATAGTGCATTAAGGACAAATAAAAATACTTTACAGACCTTCTTTCACTCCCAGTAAAATCTGAAAGAAAATCATTCAGATGGGCTGTAAGTACTCAGCCTACCGAAAATCACAGAACAGGAAGAACTTCAGCATTTTTGCTTACATACTAAGGGTTAATAGAGAACAGATGGCACCTCCATTATAGGAAGTAGGGGAAAAAGAGTATTTTTTGGTCAGTTTCATTATTAATAGTATTTTCAGCTAGCAGGCTGATAGGCTGAAATTTGCATAAGCGTTTGATGTTAGCATAGTAGTGGGAGCAGTGTGAAGTCAATACCAAATGGTTTTGAAACTCTCCCGCACAAGGTCTTTCTCACTCTGAAGTGCTTCAGTGGGCTGGGCAGGAGTGACCTTGCAGGGAAGGACAGATGGAAGGGCTGAGTTCATCCTTCACCTGCTCTGGAGCCTCCTGCCCGTCCATGGATGGTGAGCTGCAGGAGCCAGGCTGCCCTTGGGGGTGCACAGGGGCAGGAGAAGAGGCAACGGGCAGGGGGAAATACAGGGACATAGATGCTGGGTAGGAAAACAGGACAGTGAATTCTTAGTGATGAACGTCAGTATGGACCTGGAAATGCATTGCCTGGAGAAGTTGTGGGATCCTAGGAGTGTCAAAATTTGACTGAACAAGGCTGTGGGGAACCTCGCCTACTGTTGAAGTTACACCTGCTTTGTGCAGGCCCCTTACCAAACAAACCTTTTTTAATTTTGTTTTCATTGGGTTTTAATTATTTCCTTTACTTTTTTCAATTATTGCTTGATTTATATGCCGGGAATTGTTCTGTAAGTTTTGACAACTTTTCTGTAGGGGTTGGGTTTCTTATTAGTGACAAGCTAGCTTAATGTCTAAGTTAGGTGTTTCCATTAGTTTATAAACCAACGTCCTGTGGCTACATGATTGTTTATCTGTAGGATTCTTTCTTATTCCATAAAATCTAAATGCAGTTAGTCATTTTCTTTAAAAATAATAAATACTAAATATATCACCACTAGTCATTTGCATTGGAGCATTTCTTGCAAATATCAAAATCCATAAATATCTAAATCCGAGTATCTTAATCCTGTGTCCTGATCACAGTGCAGATGTGAGGAGGCTGGCAGCTGCTGCTCCGTAGCAGTGCTGTCCTTGCGTTCCTGGGAGGAGGTTGCTGCCATGGACGGGCTCTGGCTTTGGCTGGCCTGCAGCTGCAGATGTGCTCGCAGGGGAGCTGGGTCCTGTTTGCTGCACTCACCTGTCACTTAGTGCTGTGGACAGACCTCTGCCCAGGGACTTAACCGTAGAGATTTTCTTCATTAGAATCAGATTAACACCCTTCCGTGTCCCGTGGATACCTGTGCTTCAAATTAGAGTCCATTTGTTCACTTTAAGAATTTGGATAAAGCGGTTCAGTCAGTGTCTTGACTTTGCTGTATACTGATTAAACAGCAGTGCTGTGAATGAAAGAAAGGTCATCTAAACCCCAGTCTCATTGCTTTTTTATCCTTTAGGTCATACCAGACACTCGAGTTGAATTTGAGCTGCTGGGGTAGAGCCGAGAGACTTTGTTGTCTTTTTCCAGGTGGCCTTAGCAGTCAAAAAATGTTACTCATACTGAGTGCACTGAAGTAGTTGTGCTTTTGTAAAGAAGCTAACACTGTGTGCACTTTAATCAAAACACTGCATTGAAAAATGTAACATAGCTGTTATTTGGGGAGAAGGATCGTAAGTATTTTCCTTGTCTTAGGAATGTATATGTATTAAGATCGGTGTGAAAATGATGATGGGAAGCAGCATTTGTTGATAAGGATGTATCTCAGCCTGGCTCTTTTGCCTTTACTGAGGCAGTTGCCTAAGAATACAAGAATTAGGAATTACTCATCTTCTGACTGCTGTGCAGTCTGAGAATGTCAACATTTGTTCAAAAACTTAAAAAGGGAAATAAATGCAGACCAAGGATAGAAATGAGTTTAAAGACAACCCTGTTGGTGAAGGTTGTGGTTATAACTTCAAGAAATCCTCTGATAGGGGCCTGCATCTCAGTCGGATGTGTCTGAAAAGTCAAAAAAGGGTTGAAGGAAAGTTTACAAGGCCAAAAGTGTTTGTATGTTGCTAAGTGGAATGAATTAATGAAAAATCAATCCCCCAGCCAGACTTCAGCCAGCCAATTCTGTTGCTGCTATTAAGGGGTAATACATAGTAGTTTGCTTATTAAACAACAGAGCATTTCCAAAGTAATTGAAAAGCCAAGATTAATTGTTTTTGCAACCAAAATTCTACCCAGTTCTTCCCTTTACACCTTTAAATTTAAGGTGGAGTTAATGCTTTTCTGTAAATGCAGCTTTGTATTGGACTTTCATAAACACTTGAATGGTAAAAGCAATGTCTCAACAGCTTGATCAAAGTCTGTGTCTGATTAAGGTCTACATTTTCATCTTACTTTTCGCCTCTAGAGTCTAAGCTGGACAGTTTTGTGTTTATTTGTTCTAACTGTTGTATGAAAACAGGTCACAATTTCTTCCCACCTAGATTCACTTAACAATCACAGGTTGACATAATCAACCTCTGGGATTGTGGCATAGAGTTCAGGAGGCTTCTCAGGTGTGGAAAGTTTTCCTTTTGTTAGAGTAATGTGTGCCAGCATTGCCACAGACCAGACACAGCTGGGCTTGCCACAATTTTCAACCAGATGAGGATTGTTGGCAGGGACAACATGGATATTTACTGAACTTTTGAGTTTTTTAGTCTTTTATGTACTCCTTGAAAGATTTGGAAGGTTCTTTTATCATCAGCTAATTGTCAAAAACAAATGAATCTTTGAAAGAATACTGGTATGTGTTTAATAGAAGCAATTGATCTACCATTTTCAGGCATGCTTCCTTGTTGTTTGTTTTATTTGAAGATTACTTTGTAGTCCTGTTCAAAGACCACCTACTTATCAGAAGGTAAATTGCAAAGTTTTTCTCGTTTTTATACTGGCACCATAATAAAAATCTATGTAGCTATTGCAAACCATACACAACAACCAAACATACTACTGAGATTTCTAGTTACTTTTGAGTGAAAACTCGATTCAGATATTGTGACTGGGTAATTTTTATTTCCTAAGTGGTTTTTGTTCAGTTTATTAATAGCCTAAGCCAGGTCTTTCAACCTAATTAGGTAAGCTGGTAATTCATTTTATAGAAAAATGTTCTATATCCGTTTGCAGATACCAGACAAAATGAGCTATTTTCTTCTTTTGAGTCACTGGAAAGGTGAAGGTTTGTAAACAGGACTTGGCACAGCAGCCAGTAACATCTCTGCAGCTCAGGCTACTGTGTTAACAACACACCAGCTATAGATAAAGTTGTAACTTAGGTTTTGACTGCACCTGGAAGCTGTAGGAAAACTTAATGTGAGGAATTTTAGAAGAAATATCATATACTCATCATTTTTTTATCTTGCTGCAAAGATGGCTAATTATGATATTCATAGATTATTTTTAACATGTAAGAGATTTTCCCTTGGAAAATATTTGAATTTTTACAAAAACAAAGCGATCATTTTCATGTTTTGAAGGCATAGTATACATAGTAAGGAGAGGATTTCTGTTTTGTTTAGCTTACCCCTAGATCTAAATTTTCACAACAGTAATCTAAGCATGTTTATGCTTTTTTGTTGATTATTCATTAACTATCAGGACACTTTCTGATACACCAATAAAAATTTAGTATGGTAAATGTATTTTATTTCCCTTTTATATTTACAGTTCTGAGGAATTCACAGACTGTAAAATCTTAGTAATTTTTTGTTTCTTTGATTAACATTTTAATAAGGCCTTTGCTGTTTGTTAAAATTCAACACTGTATTAAAATGTATTATTCCACTGTGTTCCAAGGATCAGTGTCAAGAAGATTTAGTAGTTTTCTACTTCAGGGCTTCCTGGCATAATCTCACTTTCTTATTAGAAACAAAGCTGATGTGGTATTTTCTTTCCAGCAATCTTTTTGTCTTTAAAGGCCTGCAGTGTTATTGTTTATCCCGTTTTTTTTTTTTTTTCCCTCATTGTACTAATCTCTTCCCTCCATCCCAGTTGGTTCCCTGTCTTAGCCTAGGGCTCTTTCTGGCAGCGACAAGAGATTGAGTCCTTACACTTAACAGTGGAGTTCAGGCAGCTTGCCAGCAATAGCCAAGCTAACCTTTCTCCATGTCATGGGCGCCAGAAGCAAATCCGAGGCATGATTTTGACATCTTCTACATCATTCTCAAATACATTTTTATCTTTAAGGTAGAGTTCTGTCATGAAACTCACTGCATTCATATTCAGAGAGATGAGTCTGATGGCCCTGTAAGGTGCTGAGTAAGTGGTCACCCACTAGAATTCCCAATTAGCTGCACTGAGGCACAGAGCTGGAATACTGAAATGCAGGGAAAATGCCCAGCACTCCCCTGACCCTGCCATGTAGGTGAAAGGAAATTAAATGCTAAGTTTGGTTGAATGTGTCAAGTGCTCTCCAGCACCACAGCTGGAGGCAGATTAATGACAGAATCCTCTGGTGTCCGTTGTCATCACAAACTGAAAACAAACCCCGTCTCCATGAATGCAGAGATACTTCCCTTTCCCAGAAAAATCTAGGATACTCCTGCTTATTTTCCGTTATTGGGTGGTAGACCAGCAGCTCTAGTTTCTTTGCTTTGGTGTTTTGTTTGTTTGTTTGGCTGGGTTTTTTTTTTAGTTCTCTTATGCCACATAGGAATTGTTCAGTAGGCCTGACATGTCTGCTGGCTGCCAAGCTGTGATCAGGTGCAAAGATAACTCATCATTCCTGTTAGTGCTACTGCCCTTTGATTCTGGGCAAAACCTGGGCGTTGTTTTGTGTTGGTTTTTCTGTAGGCAGTTCCAGTTACATGTGCAGGGATGTTGAATCTGGACTAAACAAATTAGTCGTAGAAACACTGGGACCGATAAAGGCACTTGCTAGGGTTGATAAATTGAGAGGGGGGAAGCCAAGACCCACCTGGAACAGTCTGCCTCCCTTTTTACTGCCTGGTTTTGTCAGGTTTCAAGGCACCAACAAATTTAATTTCTACAATGGAATCTGCACAATATCGTAACAAAATTAAACTTGTTGCTATGGCTATAAGGCACCTGAAAATCCAAGAAAATCAGTAGTTCTCACCAATCTTCTGCCTGTTTCTGCCACACCTGAATTTGACAATGGATTGTGGGATAACTGGAGACTAATCGTTCTCTCTCTGCAAAGTTATGATCGTGCCTTCCCTGCAATTTGCACTCCTTAACATATTTATCCACTAAATACTCTTATGATGTAGAAAAGCGTTATTATCTCAGCCTTCCACATTGACAAGTGGTTTGTGCAAGGTCACATGGGCAGGGAATGACTGAGCAGAGCTGAACAAGCTGTTCAGGCCCCAAGCTGGAGGGGTGGCTATTGCACAGCTGTTCTTAAATGAAAATGTATTTCCAGTCAAACTGAGTAGGACAACCTTCATTACAGAAGTAAACATTGTTTCTATGCAGTTGAAACTACAGCTCAGATTATTCTATGATGGACCATTTCACATTGGTTTAAAATTGGTGGAAAGTGATACCAAAACTCCTGCATACCACCAAAATTTTCTAGTGAACAGCAGCCATCCATTTTAAGTAGAATATAAAATATTGCCAGCAGTCTTGGTCTGTAGGTATATACTTAATATTCTAAGTATAAATATTGACTTTTTCCTCACTTCTCGCAAAAGCCTCTTGAGTCCTTTTTGAGAATCATTAGTGCATCAGTAGCTGGGCACTGCAGACAGCCTCTGCAATGGTTTACATTTGTTTTACTTATGTGTAGCTTATGAGGTATCTTTTGGTCCATATAAACTAGAATTTGCAGATATTTATTTTCTTGTTTGGCATAGGTTTTAGTTCTCTTTGTTAGAATCATGGATTTCAGGTGCATTTCTGTTGGAATTATTTTGATTTAGGTCACCATTTTTTAGTTATCTTGGGTGCCGTAATTGTTGAATTTGCACAAATAACTTTTAAACATGTTTAGTGTTTGGATTGTTGCTACAGAACAATCAGATTGTGTGGTAAAAATTATGATACTTCAGTCTACTTTGCAAAATGAAGATAATTAAATTCAGCTCTATTTTTAAGTGTCAATTTAGCATTACTGCAGTGTCATTTGTAACACTGCTTCAGAACGGCTTGATCCAGAAAACCTCAGCGTGAAAAATAATTATGAAATAGGTCAGGATATCTGCTTAATTTCACCAGGAATCTGAATGAGTTTTAAAGTTTTTGTCAACTGTGAACATTATCTGAAAAATAAAACTCCTGAAGTGCTGTCGAGATTCTCTTTTTAGAAACCCTTCTTGGGTTTAGCTGACAAATTATGATAGATGAAATATGATATGTCAACCGGCAACTTTCTTCCCTTCCCTAGGTAGCTTGTGGTTATCCTTACGAAAATCAGCATTTGGCACTGGCTGCCATCCAGTCATGCTTGAAAACCTAGGAAATAGAAAATAACTGCCATGGTGCAGTTGAATTATTCTGATGGCTTGTTTTGATTTTGCTGAAGAAAGAGATGAGTCAGAGATAGCTTTGAGGCTGCAAATTTCAAAAACACTAAAATAAATTCAAGTAAAGTTGACTTGAAAACACACAGGGTCTGTTTTCCTTGCACGGTACAGCTGGAGTTGTGTGCTCCAGGGATGCTTTCAGAATCCATTTCAGGTGACATGTGAAAAATCACAAGTGATGACTTAAATACACAAAGGTATTTTTTGCTATGTATAAACAAAGTAGTATGTATTAACAGTGAAAATTCTTGCTTTCCAGCCTCATCGTTACAGTAAGTACAGAACCTCAGATCAGAAGAGACCTGACCAAGAGAATGTTGTCAGGAAGGCTCAGTGTTATTTCCCTGGGTTTGGAATTTGGCGCTAGGTTCATTGTTGTGCTCCACAAGTTGGCTACAACAAGCGTTGTTGCTTCCACATCTATGGATTTTTAGACATGACTAAATGCCTCAGGATAGTAAAGTTCCTGACGAATATACCAAGAACAAAGCTTGTTTCTCTTTGAGCTCAGGCATTTAGAAAAGCTGTTGCTGGTAGCCTTGTAAAAACAACTCAGATCCCTACCACGAGCAGGCTCTGACATTGGAAAGCCCTGCTTACACCACAGGAAGCACACATCTGTCTCTAGGCAGGAGGTTAAACTCATTGGTGTCAAAGCATTTCAGAACTGTGAGCGGATTCCTTACGTTTTTTTCTTCCTCTCACAGTTGTGTGCATTTATGATACTTACATTATTTTTCTTTACAATTTACTCAATGTTCCATGTCATTATATTTGAGCAAGCTGAAGATCAAGTTTCAAATTTTGTATTCCTCTTATAATACTTTGTTCCACACAGGATAATAGGAAATAGATGTTGCATAATAAATATTGATTTTTGGAAAAATGGGACTAGATTAAAATTTTTAAACAGTAAAATAAGCTTTATTTAAATTAATTAATTTTTTGAAGTCCCTACAAGAAACTTAATTTCATTTGAGTGATAGAACTGAGTATAAATAATTAACTTTGGTTAAGATTTGCAAATCTAAACCCATTTTCCATCTACATCTTCAGTTGAGTTGTGCAGGGATCATAGACCTGTTATTTGCAAAGTTGTGGCTGTTCTGTTAGAACAGAAATTGAGGCCATCTGTAGCTTGTTTGAGGTAGTTACTTGCAGTAGTTAGGCTTTCCTTTGCTGTGAATGCAGAGTGTGAGAAACTGAGCTGAGTGGGAATTGTCCATTCGGTATTTCTTTAGTTTTTCACTACAATCAGCATGATATCACTCCTTTAGGAAAAGAAACATCTATAAGGCTTTTGGATTGCTACAAACCAATATTTCTGTGCCTGGGAATATCTGTATGGTGAGGAGGCATTTTTTATACTATAGTGCTGTTAATTAGCTCAGACCTTTGTGTTTTGCATTCTAATTACCATATGACATCCAGTACAACAGCTAAGAATGTGATGTTACAGTTGAACTGCGTTGAGTGTTTGTGTCTATTTATGTCCAATTCTGCTGCATAGAAACAGAGGTGGGGGGACATACATCATCTATAAATTTCCATACACGCACACGACCCATCATACACTCCCTGTGGGGTGTTTTCTGTGCAACACATCCTTAGCCCACGTAGTCCTTGAGTTTAAAAGGGAGCTCGGGGCGTTGCACCAGCCTGACAACTGTCAAATGGCACACTTGAAAACTAGTGGGTTAAGAGTGTTTCAGACCTATTTAAATTTAATACCAGACTTTAGACAAATGCTTTCATAACAGGGAAAAAAGGGATACATGATGGCTTAAATCTTTCTATAAAATTATATGTTTCTCAGAGGATAGCTGTAATTGAATTATAGAATACCTTGAGAGTATCCTTGTCGGTGGTTAGAGAGATATGAAGGGAAGCGGAGAGACTCTTTTCACAAACTAAATGTGGAAGAGACACCCTATAATTCAGCTATATGAAGCCCCCAGCAATCATATAATTATACTATAAATGCGGTTTGGGAGGAATGAAAAGCAGCATTTATTTAAAACATTAAGAAAAATTACTTCATTGTATGAGACATGTATTTTCTCTGTGTTTTATTCAATTAAGTCTTTCTTGTCTGCCCAGCTAACACCCTACCCTCCATCTTTGTCACAATGCACTTGTGTGTGGTATCTGCCTTCTAATGTGCAGGGAGGAGACCCATTTTGGGAGCTGTAATAGAAGCCAAATTCCAAGAGGAGGACAATGCTAACAGAACTGCCTCTATGTCTGCCAGAGACAACAGAATTGGAGTTTTCTGTTTATAAGATTTTGTACAGCCAGCTAAAGAGAAAACTGGGAAGTTGATCCAAACTCTCCACTTCTGTAATATAAGTGAATTACCAGAAAGGCAAAGGTAATTATTGGTGGATATTTTGTGTTAAGTCACTTGAAGAATTGTTCTCTATTCTAGAATTTTAGCCCAAATAATGTGTTTTTCTGAAAAAGGAGTAAGAGAAATATTAATTGTGTAGTTATTACCATTGTAATGGATAACAGGAGGTCAAGGTGATTGTTATATTAAACTCAAGATGTCAGTAAACAAATAAGTTGACAGTATTTACAGTTTTTACAGGGACAACATCTAGCCTTAAGATTGGAAGGTAGTTTAGAATATTTACAGAGTTCTTAGTGTGGTTTGAATATCCCCAAAATATCTTACATGTGAACTGTGGAAAGAGCAAGTGACTGGCTGAGCTTTGTGTTGGATTGCACCCACCCTTTCCAAACCCCACTTTTGGGGCTTCTTTAATAGGCACCTCTATGAATCTTACAATTCCAGCATCCAGAAGCTGTAAATAGTGGCTAAAGTGATGCAGCCTCACTGTAGAAATAGGAAAAATCTTCTGTTTTGTTGATGGAAATATGGAAAAGCTTTTCCAAGCCGACATAGAGGGATTGTCCTAGTGCTGAGAACAGACGACCTGATTCCTTGTCTTTCACTTGATCCTGTAAAATTTCCTTCTGTAGTCTTGTACAATACCAGAATTCTGATGTTATTTTTGGAAGAGATCAAGCTGTGGATTTTTGGGTGGAAGGGTTCTTGTTTAGTTTTCAGTTTAACACAGCATTAGGAGGGTTGTTACTCTGTAATACATACAGTATTATGGCCTTACCAAAAGGAGATTGGAAGTTAGATCCGTATTTTTATCTTTGCAATCTCATTGCCATGCAAACAATACTAAAGCTGTAAGAAAGCAGCTGAGCTAGTGATCTCATTTAGCAGCCCAGACAGCTAACCTGGGCAGAAGGGAAATTGTCAGTAAAAACAGACTGGAGGTAGGTAAGTGTTCCAGGGGATGTGATAGCCCAGCTCCGGGGGCTGGAACACCTCTGGGCTTCTTCTAATGGAAAAGACTCGAGATTGCCGCAACAGATATGCATGTGTTAGCCTGAATGCATTATTGGGTTTGCCATAGAGAGGCATCAAATTACTTGTAATGTGTAACAGAAGGTCTGCATTCTTCTAAGAATGTATTTTTTGGGAAAGGAAGAGAGGAAGATTTGCAAGAGAACAGAATACCACGTGACTTTCAGCAGCTGACTTCCATGGTCTTTTTCTATTTTCTCTCTGAAAAATTATGGCTAAAGGCTACTTAATAGCTCCAAAGCTACATTGATTTTTAAATCAGCTTTCTAATAAGGCTTACTTTTTGGGAGGGGAGTGGTGACATTTTAGGGAGAAGTCTAAAGCGCATGTTAGCTTTGTACAGTCATAGTAATTTCAGATTGCTGGTACAAACCAAGAGAACACGGCAGTTAAAGAAATGTGGAAATTCACATGAAGGTGGAGCAGATCAGACCTATTTTCAGGTTATGCATCTCTGAGTGAGCTTAGAAAAGCAGCACCCTCACTGTGAAGGCACTCAATGGAAACACCCTGAAGGGTGATGGGCCCTTGGTGTTGTGTGTATGGACTGGTGTAGCAGCTCACATGTTGCAATATTGTTTTATATCCAAATGAGGCTCGTGCCACACCGGGAGAATAAAGGAAGAGAGTAAATGAAGGGCTAGAGCACACTCAGTCATCATGGCTAATTTGTGCTTCGTGGTTAAGAGTGGAGGCTGCTGGGAGTGAGTTGATGCTCCTAAGTGAGCAGTACTGAGGGGCCAGGGTGAGACTGGCCCTGCTTCTGAAAGAGATCACAGTAGCTGAATTGAAACTATCCCACTCTAATCAGGATTTGTATCCTGGGAACGAAGAGGTGGAGGAAAAACCTGAAAATCCCACATGCATTTCTACATGAAGCGATGTGAAATACACACCGCTTTAAAGACTTTGTTTTCAGTGAATAAAGGGTTGTTAGAGTGTTGGTTTTGGTTTTGTTGGGTTTTTTTACAATAACATCCCTGAAGTTTTCTTTTGTTGATATATAGTGTAATTTCCAGAGTCTTTCAGATCCCCAAAAAAAGTTGTTTATTTGCTTGTTTTTTGTTTTCTTTGCTTTTTGCCACCTGAATCCTCTGTAGGACACAGATGATGTATGACTGAAGAGTTGTAGAGAGCTCCTTGACGTTATTTTAAAACTAGGATAAATGGATTCAGACTGATTTTTATTTTTTTTCCTGCAAACTTGACAATGACTGCAAAACAACAGTAAAATTGTTTAGATTTTCTCCTTCTAGAATACTGGCTGTTCTGTTATGTGTCCATAAAAGGTTGAGATGAAGACCTAGATGCCACCTACCAAGCTACCTTCTCAGAATCTTTGTACCACTTACAAGCTAGAATTTTTTTTTGCATTTTACCATGAGCCCTTAACACTGAGATGCCACCTTTTACATGCTTTATGCGAGACCCCTCTGTAACTCAAAGATGGAGCGTGGCTGTTGCAATCTGCTCTCAGAATTGCATCTAGGCCATTGATTTCTCTCTGGCTTGTGTCTTAAATACATTATTGATGTGCACCATCATCTTCAAATCGCTGCAGATGCTTCCACTGTGCACCTGTAGCTGGCATATGTCTTTGTTTACTGCTGTAGTGTAAGAAGGGGAAGATTTTAGGATTTTGTTTCTCTTTGGAAAATGCTTACGGACTTGAGAGGCTAAGCAAGCAAGGTTTGATGTTCAGCTAGGCACAGCTTGTAAGCCTTGCCATTGACCTTACTTTTCAACTTTTCATAGCTGTGTATCCTAATTTGTTGTCCTCCTTTTTAACTTGAACAGAAAATACTTTTGAATTATTGGTCAAACCTTCTAATTATGCAGCTTTAGGGGTGACTCTTTTTTTTTTTTTACCACATCTTACTGTAGTTTCTACTCTCTGCAATGTATCTCATGGCTTAAAAACTAGTAGTAAATATAAAACAATGTAATCAAGCATTTCCTGCTTTGGGCTCTTACATTTGATAAGCTTCTTTGGCAATCCAGTTTCTATTAAAATCTGCAACATGCAGTTAAGTGTATTCTTATTTGAACTGTAAAAGCTAGCTTTTTGTGCTTGCTCAAATGTTATGTGTTAAATGTATAAGAGATTTTAGAGATCCTTTTATTTCTGTCATTCTTGAATGTTCATGCTTGTTTTGTTTAATCCCAGTGAACTCAATACTTGAGTATGCCTGTTGTAGATTGCTTTTTGAACATGCAGGTTTGGGCAAATTTCAATGATCATTACTAGAAAGGCTGTTTCAGAGAAGAGGAACTTGTAAGCCTAATGACTTAAGGATACGAAGAAAAGTTTTTATATTCTAGATTGACGAACTGTGGTGGGTTCAGATATACTTAGAAGAAACTGAAAAGAGTGAAGTGCTTATTGAAATTACTGTCTTAAGGAAAAAGCCCTAAATTGTTTTGTAACTGTAATTCACCAGAAATCATTTTGTACTCTGAACTCACAGAAGGCTCCAGCCTCATCATGCTCAGGGTTTCTATGGTAAAATGTTACTGCAGTTGACATAATGATGAAAAGAGCTATTCTGGCCTGTTTTGAAGATGCAGATTTTGAATTCTCAGTAGCAATTAATACAGATCAGCAGTGGCCACAGGCTCTTAAAGGATCGTGAGACAGAAATGACTTAGAGATTCCCTTGTGGTAATTTACACAGAAAGGAAAAAAAAAAGATCCATGAATCTTAATGAGAGTTTACATTTGTAATAGATCAGAGAAGCTTTATGAAAAGGATTAATACCAAAAGAGGTAACATTAGTCGTTGTGCTGAAAAGTTTACTGTCAGGCATCTTGCTCACTGAAAACAAAAAGCAGCCCATGGAGGTGCTCGTGCACAGTGATGTGACAAATTCAGCTGTGAGTGTGACTCAAACCCAGGGATGAGCTCAGTGACTGATCAGTCTGAGAGTGTTGTGTTGGCTGCCCTCAGCGAGGCAGGAGAAGGGGGTTAAAGCAGTTCATACATAATTCATTGCAGGAAAATGAATTTGCCAAAGCATTCAGTGTTTATATATAACACAGCACATGTGATAACAGACTTCTAAGCTGAAGCCGAGCCTTTCAACATTTTTTTGCGTAAGATCCCAAGAGATATTCATTTACTTGGTTCTTTATAGATGTTCTAAACGAGAGTATGTGATTCACATTCTGTATCTTGGTTTGCAAAAGAGACAATTATGAGCTATGAAATTCAGATCTGGATGGAAATTTGCCATCATCTGTTAGATGTATAGTCTAAACTTCCATTTAACTTCCTATTTGCTTTTTCGGGGTCTTGTGTCAAGTTTATGGCTCAATGGAGAAGTGAATCAGCTTGTAATGATTAATAGTCCAGTAGATCAATAAATGAGAATCCTCACTTGATAGCAGCAGATAAGACATCCACATGGCATTCAAAACCTGAAAAGTATTATTTTAATAATAATTTTAATTGCCAATTTCTGAGACTCTATTACTTTCACTATACACAGCATAACTACAGTATTACAGGAGAAAGCTTAGCTCTGGTCGCATGCCACGTCACTCAGCATATTTAATGATTCCCTTTGTATTTCAATTTTTTAATGAAGCTTAATATTTTTATTTTGTGTTATTTTCCAGTGTAGGGATATGAGAGCAGTGACATGGTCATTAAATTGTCCAGGATAATAGTGAGGTTTTTCTGTTGAGTAAATGAATTTATTTTAGATTGCAGTTGTGTGTATGATGCAATGAATGCATTGCCTGGCATTTGTCTACAGTGATATTAATCTGAATATACTGACAGCTTCCCTCTCCTCCAAATGTAATATGTACCACATCCATAAAAGTATTTCTGTTGCCAAAAACATCTGCCCTTGTAAGCATAAACCATCAAATACATTCATATATTGCTTTTATCTTAATAATGAAGTTTTCTGTTGTGGGTTTTTTCCTGAAATGCATGGAGGTAGCAAGTACTTTGAGAAATACCCAAGCAGAAAATGCAAGATGAAGATATATTCTAATGTATTTTAATGTCAACAAGAAAGATGGAGGTGTAAAGTTATCGTGTGTGTGTGTGTCCACTAAAAACAGAGTCAGTCAATATCTGGGTTTATGTTTAGCATCCACAACAAGTCAATTGAAACAGATTTTAGAAATTGAAGTGGAGACCATTATCATGTCTGTAGGAAATTTTTATATGTGTGGAAGCTAATTCTGTGAATGAAATGGGTCTGGCTTGTACGATATTTTAGTTTTAATAAAAAGGTAGCTTAACTTTAGCTTCTGCTGTAGCCTTCATACATTAAGAAACTGAAAGAGCTTAAAGCAAGACCAACAAATTCGGCATTTTTTCCTTCATTTGAAATACACAATTTCATCTTTTAAGTGCAAGTGAAAGACTACTTTTTCCTTTTTCTATCTTTTGGTAAAATAAGCTGACTTGACAGCTAGAGATACAGGGTGAAATCTGTTAATCTTTACTTAATTAACATTTTTAAAGTTATATAAGAATATTCTTACATATTTTGTTACACTATTCTCCAAATGTGGGGAAAAAAGGAGTGTATGGCCCTTGCCCTTCTTGTATTCTTAATGACAAAGGCCAAGATCATAGAGCTTAGAAAAGTAACTACTTCATCAAATCAGGAAACTGAGAGGTAAAATTAAATTGTTTGATGCCTAATTTAATAGATGCTGACTTTTCTGGTGCTCTTCCTGGGGGATTTCCTATGCTGTCTGAAATTAGACAGGCTTTAGTGATTTGTAGAAAATACTCTATGACCAGGTTTAGTGATTTATAGAAAATAGACTATGTTGCTAAGCGATGAGACTAAGAGAACTAGAAACATCCCTTTAACCTAGTCCCCACTGGTAATAAGAAATCATGAGGAATGCAGAAACTGTGAGCTGTATTGGCTGAGCATCAGTGCCTGTGGCTGAAATTTGCCCTCAGTTGTAGGGCTGACGTTTGCATATTCTTCAGTGTTTCATGTTTGCCTAAGCCTGGGTTCAGATTCAGTCTCTAGTTTTGATTTCAGCTAAATATTACAAAATTGAGGGCTGGGATGTCTTTATGCTTACATGAGATCAGTACCACTTTGGCTTCAATGCCATTTGTCCGTTGTTGCTTGAGTCTGTGTTGTTGTGAATGCCAGTGGAGAGACTGTGTCTTTGTCAGTCCTCTGAGGAGAGGTTTGCACTGCCGAGATTGCCTTCTGCATCCTTACTTTGTGTGTGCCTTCAAAAAGGACTTAAATGACTTCAGTACCGTTCTTTGGGTCCTTGCCATCTCTCTGATCCACAGTGCTGAATGCTGTAGGGAAGTCTAGGAGTATGGGCACAGATGTCTGCTCACGATTCATCACTGGAGAGAGCACTGTGCATCAGTGTTGTTGAGGCTATTTCTTTCTTCATGCCTTGAGCAGAATCTTGACCTTAGTGGGGCCTAGGAGAGTAGCTGGTCATCAGGCTGTGGCTACACCGCGACTTTCTGAATAGCAGACTGCTGTCAGGCACTGTTAGAAACATTCAGAATGCACTGATGCTGCCTCCATTATCGGTTTGTCCGAGATGTGCCTGACAAACAAGGGAGAGAAGGTTTGTCCCTTGTCCAATCTATTTGAGGCAGGGATCATTTCAGTCAGGAGAGACAAGACAGTCATTACTCTTCCATCAGCTCAAAAATGCATTGATCGTGTTCAGATGATTTTGCACATTTTTTTTGTATGTGGAGAGGTTCTGTGCTTTTGAGAAGCTTTTTCGAATTTTTTGTAATCAGCAGAGTTCAGCTGCAGCTCTCCACTGCACAAGGACAGGCTGAGTTGGGAGGGAATTGAGATGCTGTGGCTCTGCCTTCCTCTCCAGACACCACAATGGTGAGGTCTTGGGAGCAGCCTTTAATTCACCCAGGTCCTGTGAAACCCAGGCCAGATTGTCACTCTTGGTGCCTGAAAATTTCTTCATCTCAGTATGTGTGCTTCAGAGCACCTTGGTGATTAAATTATGATGAGGCAGAACTGGAGCATCTTTCAAACCTGGATTCTCTTCCGGCCATCAATGAGAATGAATGGATAGAAAAAAGGATTGAATGGTAAATCTTACTTTTGCTTGTCAAAATCGAGCTGGTTGTTAACTAGGCCCAAAGCTGTCTGGGTAGAGAGAGTGAATAGAGGAGAATTCTGAACTTATGGGTGATGATTTTATTTTGTGTGCTCTGTTGTAGCTCTTTTGCTCTATGGCAGCAAACAGCAATCACATTTCCAGTCTGGTGGTACCTGTAAGTCAACAGTGCCTTTGGGATGCTTCAGTGTGAAAGGGGCCATATAAATGTAAGGCAATGATATTATCTTTATTATCAATTAAACTTTTAGTGCCGTTGACAATCTGGCATGCAAGGTGCATCAAATGATTATTTCTAAACACCATGTAAAAGCAGACCTTGCTATCCTAATCAAATTGAAAAGGACTAAGAGGGCAAGTCAGTTATGTCAGGATGGAATCATTTCAGCGTATTAGAAACTGCACAGAAATACTGCTACTTCCCTTTTTTTTCAACACCCCTGGCTCCCCCTTCCCCTCAAGAGATTTGTCTCTGCAAAAACTGAGCTGCCACATCCTTTAACTCCAGGGAGTTACTATAGCAGGATTGTTGATGGCATTTTTGTAAGGAATTATACTGGAGTTAGCACTGGAAATACTGTGTGCTGTTCCAAGATATGCTCATTTTTATAGAGTAATTCTGTCCCTTCCCCCCACCCTCCAGAATGTGTTATTTTAGGATGATTATACTTCACACTGCTATTTCTGTTCAAGGTATTATAATTAATGTTCTATTTCCAGACCTATTCTCTAAGCCTACCCTTGCACATACGCGTGTGAGTGTTGTATGCATATTCTTAGGACTTCTGTGTATTTTACATGATCACTGTCTATGTCACAGTCTTTGTTAGAAGCATTCAGAAAACACACTTTGTGGTTTATATAGCGTTAATATATTTAGCATAAACTAAGCTAGCTTCCTGGGTATGTTATCCTTCCTCTTTACTTTTAAATGGAGGGAGGTGTTTTTATCCACTGTTAGTAAAACTGCCTTTCCAGTTGGAGGTGGCTGTGCATCAGTGAAGGATGAAGCATTTCTGAGGTGTATGGCAAGGCTTTTGGAGGAAAACAGATTTTACAGTTTTCAGTGCAGCAGTGTAGCCAAGATTTATTTACTAGAATTGTTTTGCCAGGGCTTCCCGTTGGGAGGTTTCTTCTACACTTCATATCATGGTATGTTTGAAGAAAGTTCTCAATTTTTCTCTTTATTAAATCAGCTTAAAAATGGCAGTGCAAATCAGGATTTTCCCTTCCAAGGATGTTTGGTAAGCCAAATTCTGTTAGGGAGTTCTCTACTTCTGAACTATGTAACAGCTTTTCTGTCTATAAAATTAACAGCAGACTTGCAGAATTGTTTTGCCCATCTTCTCCCCACCCCAAAATGTGTGGGCAACCTGCAGAAATGGAGACATAGCAGATCTGGTAAGTTCCTGGAACACTCTGGGAAAAGAAAAGCTCAATCTACTGAGCTTTTTTCCTTTTTTTTTTGAGTGAGTGTAAATTACTGTCATCTTTGTTTCTAGAATAACTCTCAGGAGCATCTTCAGGTGGATTGCCAATAAAGAGCTCTCTAATGATACAATATTTTATACATTTTCAGGCAAATAAAAGCTAGAAAGCATCAGCTAGCATTTGAGACATTGTGTAGGTTTCTAGCACACTTCAGATTCTTCTGTAAACTGGTGACCAGATTACAGTCAGCACATGTATGTGGGTCTTTCTCTGTGAAGGTTTTTTCTATAGGAGTATTTTTATTTGATCTGTGATGCTGCTGAATTACATGTAGTTCTTTGCGCATTTCTGCATAGATACTGGCAATCTTTTTTTTATTTTTCTTTTATCACTGGATTATGATAATTCTTACTCTGCAGGCAAGAAATAAAACAGAGAGGATGGGGCAAGTAGTTCTAAACATATGGTGAATTTAGTAGGTTTTCATGAATGATAAACCTGTTAGGGTTACCTTAATAAGTAGTTACTACATGTTTTTCATTAAGTCACCACTAACAGCACTCTGGGAAGGTGTAAATAGATATGTTGATCTGCCTGTGCTGTGAGGGTGAGATGCATGGGTAGAACACAAATATGTCTATGTGAGGAAAATGCACGAGTCTCATTCTGCATACTGATTCTTGGCACTGTGTTTTGCCTAGAAGGCAGTAAATAAACAAATGGCCAGCCTAAAACTGTATAAATCTGAATTGATTCCACAAGGAATAGGAGGAGTTTTGCAGCCTTTCTGACTGCAAGAAATCCCATGGTTTCCCTGTGACAAATGTATTTTCCCAAATCTTACCGCAGTATCAAGGCTATGTGTTTGCCTTCACCAAGGAGTGTGGATTGCAGTCCTGGAGACATCATTTTTCATCATCTGCAAACATGAAAATAACTTCAGTAAGCACAGCAGCCTGATTTACTGTTATTGAAATGCTGCCATCTCAGGAGGTGCATCGTGTATAGCCATGTTCGAAAAACAAGTGAATAAGGAGAAAGCAGAGAGAGAGGGAGGAAAAATTTACGTCCGAAAGTGGTTTGTTTGTTTGTTTGTTTTTTAATAAACCAAATATTTCCCACCAGCTGGAAGTGTAATTGACAAGATAATTAATGGCTAGTGTTTTAAATCTAAATATGGCTGCCACATGTACATATGCATATTCAGAGTTCAGTTTGTTTAACCTGGAGATGGTTACCTTGTGCTATCAATAAAAACATATTTTCAGTTTGTTTACTGAGCTCTCTTAGAATAGCACTGCTATTCCCATGGAAATTTGGTGGCACTGCAAAGACAGTGCTTCCGATAGAATAACTGTACTGTGTCTACGTGTGTATTGAGACACAACAGTATTTATGTATGTACATTTATAAAAGAGTTCGTGCAGCTTTTAGATATTAGTCCTGATAGATCTTAACTCTCCTCAAAACACTTGGAGTAGTTTAAATTATGATATCACTTTGAATGTTATCCAAGTAATCTGTAAATTGCCTTTATGATATCTGAACCCTACCCAGCATGTGACATTGCTGTTAAACTGAAAATTCATGGAGTATCCAAAGAGATGTAACACAGGAAGCCTTCTCTGGGCAGCTGTAACCATGGTACCTGAAATATTGTCCAACATAACCTTTTTGATGCCTTTTTTCCCCCACCAGAAAGAGCTTTTATCAAAATTCGTGCAGCTTTCCCGTTGCATTGACACCCAAGCTCATTTCTTATCAGTTGGGAATACACAGTTGGATTTTTCTTTAGTTTAAAAAAAAAAAAAAAAACGCTGAAAATGGAGATGAATGTACTTCAGAAAATAACAAAAGTCTGTCTGTGTGTTTTGAGCTGCTATCTCATTGTATAATCCTGCCTCTTTGAAGGTTTAGCTTTTCTCTATAGACTAACAGCGTATATAGAAATGTAGGTTTAGTAGCACTAGGCCTTCTAGAGCTATTCTTGTTCGGTGTGATAGAAGCTTAAAAAAACATATTTGGAAAGTGAATTAATTATTCCGTTGTGCTTTGAGCTGGTGTGAAGATACCTCAGCTCTAATGGAGCTCTGGCTTCACTGCCTGTGGTGAACACAATGTCATCTGCCAGGGGACGCCTGCTCATGGCTCACGCTCAGGACGGGGCAGGAGGGGCAGGTTCTGTTTCTGATGACCTGTGTCAGCTCCTCTGACCTCGAATGAATCTCATGCCTTGACAGTAGTTCAGGAGCTTCTGTGAAGCAGCAATTTTAAGTCACCACCCAGAACCCCTTTTTCCCCTGCACATGTCCAACGCTTTTGTGAGATTCAACATAAGACACACTAAACAGATGACCATGTTTAAAGTTTCATGTTTAAAAATTGGAATTTTTCTGCTGCACATTGCAATATAAAATTAGTTTGTGATCACAAGCGTAAGGTTCAACACCCCTAAAATTCCAAAAGTGCCCTGGCAGCCATGTGGGCCTCACAAGGGGCAAGAGCAACTCCTCGGTCTTCCTGAAAAATCTATTGGTCCCCAAGGAGCAACCATGGCATCATGTTGTTCATACACCAAATGTACATATTAGCCTCCTAATCCAGCTAGCACAGTTTGCAGTCTGTCAGGGAGAATTACTGAAATAATTTAAAATATCCTGTTAATCCATACATATGTGCTATAAAAAGCACACGAACCAGATTGGTTGTTGGAAAATGGTGTCAGGTGACATTTAAAACAAAATGAAGCAACATGTGGCAAAATGTGCTAGAAGGATATAGAAAATTGTCTGGGCACATGCACGTACATAAACATGTGTGCTTTGTATGTTACACGTAACAGTGTTGCCACCTATTGATAGAAATTTAAACTTCATGTAGATGTTTATAATACATTTTTCCAAACACAACGAAGGTCTCTTCCTTCTGATGAGACTGGCATGAAAAATGTGTATTATTTGTGGCAGAATAGGTCTTAGAGGCTTTGATAATACCATAGTATTATAAAGTAATGGGTGCTGTTCAGAAACCAACAAAGGATAAATGTTATCAAAGGAATCTAAAGCTGCTGATGCTTTTATATGACTTAGATGTACGATCCCATTGTCAGTGGCTGCTCTTTGATGAACGAAGGAGTGAGTGTGTCTGGTCTGCACATTTCAAGTTTATCTCTAATTTTCATGGGGATAGAATGAACAGTGGAAAATTTAGGCAATATTTATACATGTATGACTGCTTAAACTGCTCTTCAAAAATATGTTTAGAATCAAGGAGCTCCCTATTGATTGTACTGGGGAGGTGATACACTTTTATTTAGAAATTAAACATATGCTCATTGGCTTTAAATCTGTTACTTATGGTGAAATATGAGTATTATTGGAGAATAAAAAGCTCTCATTTACAGTTTTTTGTTTAGACAGCTGTTTTGTTCTGAAGAAAAATGAGTTTGTTCATATCTTAGAAGACAAGTGAAAATGAATTAGAAGTTGTCCAATATATGTTCAGAGTATTTCCATGAAAAACTAATGAATATATGTGAGTGCTGCCTTATAGTTGGGGGAAAAACATTGTCTAATGAAATACTTTTTGCACAGCCATAGAGTCACATATACATGTGTTCAGTTGTGTGTCATGCTTTTAAGCAATCAGCATTTGTTCTAAATTAGGATTTTTTTAGTATTTATCAGTATTAGCTCTTGGATAAACTCTCATATTCTGGAGGTGTGCAGTAAAATGGATGGTCGTGTTTTATCTTCCACGACAAACACAGTTTAATTTCCTGCATGTTGCTTTGCTGCAAATTAATCCAGCCTGGACTAATCTCTTGGCTGAGAGTGCTGTTCTGCAGAGGGCCGAGGTAAATCTCGGGGCTCGTGCGGAAGAGTTCCTGTCACTCTTTTTTCCTTCCGTGTCCAAAGGAGGACACCAGAGCTGGGGAAGGAACTGATGAGGAGCAGCTGAGGAACCTGCAGGGACTCAGCCTGGAGAAAAGGATGCTCATGGAGAACCTTATTGCTCTCTTCAACTGCCCGACAGGAGGGCGGAGCCTGGTGGAGTTTGGTTTCTTCACCCAAGTAATAAGTGATGGACCAAGAGGCCTGAAGTGGCACCAGTGAAGATTTAAACTGGGTATTAGGAAAAATTCTTAACTGAAACGGTGGTCAGTCATTGAAATAGACTGCCCAGGGAAATTATGGAATCTCAATCCTTAGAAGTGTTCAGAAAATGTGGCATTTGGGGACATGGTTTAGTGGTGAACATGTCAGTGTTGGGTTAATGGATGGACTGGATGATCTGAGAGCTTTTTCCAACCTTCACCATGCTATGATTGAGATGAAGCAGGAATAGAAATTACCCTCTATTACTGACTGTGAGGGCTGAGATGTGGAACATTATCATATGTTCCAAACGTTCAGTCGGACTGGGGGTGAACAAGAAGACGCTGCATGTTAAGCTGTACATGGAAGTGAAGCAACAGGAAAATCAGAGATTATTCAGAGGTGTAGAAAGCCAAACAGGGATCATGATCTTAGAAAAGATTCGTACTTAAAAAATCAGGGATCTATAATTTTATGTACTTATTGTAAAATAAATGGATACATCAGTTTGGACTACTTAGGTGGCTCTGAAACTTTATGGCAAGTGCCATGTATTAATGGCTTATTATTTGTGAAAGGAAAGTGCACTTTCTTAGCTGCAAGCTAAGTTGAATTCCATGTCAGACTTCTGATTTCTCCTTGTAGTTGTGAAGAATATGTCCTTACCTATCTCTCATTTGTCAGGAGTTGATAGGAAACATCTGCACAACTTGTTCAATCTGTTAACTGTGTGTGTTCATCCAAGCTCAACTGACAAGTAAAATGTACCAAATAATATTGGACTATGAGGATGACCTTTGCTAATAAGGCAGTTACAAGATACGTGGTGTGAACCAAGCCACTTCTAATGAAATGGTGTTTTGAAATGGCCCTGTGCTATTTAGTCCTGTTACTATCAGTATAGATAAAGGAGAAGGCATATTTTCTTGAAATATATTGAATATTTTCTTGAAAAATTTTCATAAAAGGTAATTCAAAGAATTCGTAATATTGGAAGAATTTTTTGATAGGCACTAATGTTTTTTTTTTAAATGCAGCCTTGATAGCTTGCTTAAAGATCTCAGTTAAATATCGTATTAGATTTAGCAGAGATGTTTGTTTCCTTTACCAAAATGATAGGTTTAGTGTCTTGCAAGGAAATATTTGATAGAAATGCTTTGTATTGAGTTATCCATTTGTGGATTAAGCACGCCAAGCTGCTGGGAAACACTGTGGTAGTCCAGAGTTCACAACCTTAATCTGATTAGGCTGTTTCTGATTATTAACTTGGACTCCTTTATTTAATTATTTTAAATCTAGGAGACCTTAACTTCTCAGGAATCTGTGCATCTCTGCTGAGATCAACCTAATCCTGCTAAAAGAACTCTGAATTACAAAATCTAAACCAACTGTGGAGTTTACTGCTTAATGTGGCTCAATCAGAAATAATCTTTCATGGGCTGGGAACATAAAAGAATACTGCACTGAAAAACCTGACAGTCAGGGGTACTGCTCTTTATTTCTTCAGTTATGTTTTTGGAAAAACATGGACGTGATGAAAAGGACCACATGATACAGGCTGTGCAGTACCAATATCCCGATGTTGCTGACCCTGTCAGTGGGAATTGGCTGTGAAATTCCTTCATATTTTGCCATCATTACTCAGGGTTTTTCTCAATCAGTCCATGTTTTCTGAGCAGCTTACTTCTTCTGGGCAGAATGCTTCACTTTTTACATGAATGTTTCAGATAAATTTTCAGAAATATATTTATTATTGGGTTTTAATGATTAATTTTTTTTTATATGAGTATTAGTATCCATTAGCTGAAATCCCAACTAATGTTTTTAAATTCAGCCACACAGATCACTGAATTTGTTGCTTTCTTATCCTGTCATTGCAGGGAATGCACACATTTATCCTAATGGGTTGCTTTTTATTATGAACATCAGTATCTCTGGCAGATCTGTTTCCTATTTTCATGTGCTACTGAAAATGTATTCTGTGTTAAGTTTGGGTTGTTTGTTTTGCTGTAAAAAGTCATTTGATCATTATTAAACATTCATTGAGCATTTCTCATAACCATTTTACTTGGAAAATGATGATCAGACTAGATTAGCAAGTTGAAATTTGGTAGATAAACACATGGTACTCATTAATTTAAGTCTTTAACATTCAGTAAATATGATAATGTTGATTACATTCCAAATTCAGCCAAGATATTCATGGTATAAGAATTCAATTTCTCATGTTTTCTTTTATGTTTAAACTCATCAGGGAGATAAATTTACCTGGTGTTTTGGTCAACTGATTAATTTGTGATCATTGTGCACCAATATTTGAATGTTATGGAGAAAAAGTAATGAATACTTAAATCACGTTTTAAAATTTTGTGTGCCGTGCACTTTCACTAAAGTACTCACTTGTCTCTTACTTTCATTCTACTGAATGGATAAAGGAAGATTTTTAATTCCAAACTCACCTAATACAGTTTGTTATCTGAATTACTTCTGAACTGTAATACGGCTTAAGATGATTTAAAGCCAAGTTATTGAAGTCGTTTAGCCTCAAAACATCTGTGGTTGTAAAATGGACCTTCTCAAGCTGCTAATAAGACTTCTTTCTTTCAGTGTTTCTCCCAGTGTAATGGTTCTTTTAGTTCTCTTATTTGAACTGCGGAGCAGAAATCACCGGATTACATTGCTAAATCCATGAAGTTTGTGTTTAAACTCATTTATGCCACTGTGTGTCGGTGCAGCTCCCACTGAGTTTTAGAGGAACGCATAAATTTTTAGAAGTGATGCAGTTTTAGAAGAATGTGTGTTCCCACTCCAGGTAATAAAATAAATCAGAAAAGTATTTCTAATTTTAAAAGTCAACAAAGTGTTGAGGATTGCAGCTCCAGCAGTTTCACTATATTTGCTCAGAATTCACGTTGAAACATTTAAGAGGATATTGAGGATGACCTTAATCTATAACTTTTAAGTTTTTTGATCTTAATGAGCTAATTTTTCCAAAGTAAATTAAAAAACTTTAAGACAGCATTCACATTCTTCCAGGGTGGTGTCTGGTCAGTGCAGCCACAATTTGTGTTTTCTCTCTTCTTTAATGTATAAACATTTTTCTTGTTCCCTACTAAAGCAGAAAATAGTTTATTTGCTCATTTCTTGGTTTTGCTAAGGTACTGGTGAATGTTTTGAACACCTCCCAACTTCCTCAACACTATATTTAAGCAAGAGACTTAGTTAGGGTTGTCACTTTAAAGAACAAAAGACCTTTGTACTTTACAAGATTTTACAAGACTCCTGGTACTTCACTTGGAAAAAAAGAAGTTTCACAAGTACAACAGGGAAATCGTGCTTCGATCCCTGCAGTTTTAGGTGTTAAACAAGAAGGTTTCAGACAAAGTCACGCACATGGATGTGTTGTTGAGACCTGGCTTTTCAAATGTAGGATTTGAGTAAGAGAAAAATGCCTGGGCTGTGGAACTGACCTTAGAGATCAATTGAAATAAAGGTGTTGAAGAATAATAAATGTGTTAGGAATTAAAGGCAAAGCAACTTTTTGAAAGTCCTAATTAAGCTGGGGGAAATCAAAACAGAAATTATTCTGTCAGAGATAGCACACTGGCCATCATGGTATTGAATGTAGTAATACCTGAAAATGGTTCTGGTGAGCCCTGAAATTCTTGGTCCAGCTCTGTATGTGTGCTCATCCTTAAATTTATTTAAAGGAATTGAGTGGTGTAATTGAAGTACTAGGCAACAATATCTGATACATAAAACTTGGTGTACTGATAGCTTAATTTTTTTTTTGTTGGTTTTGGCTTTTTTTTTTAAATATTCTATTAACTGCAGAAATAAAATTGAAACTAATTCTCTTTTCTCTTAGTCTACTGATGATAATTTTGTCCTTCATCCAGCTATTCAGCAATTTCCAGTAACAAGTTCACTGTTTTCTTTCTTTTTTTTTTTTTAAATGATGCTTGCTCTGTGATGCTTATTCAATGACCCATTCCCTAAAATGGGAATGGATCAGCTAATAGAGATCAGCTGAAGCCACTGGTGCTTGTTTCCCCTCTCAAGGGCTCCAGCTGGGATGTCACCCTGTGACCAGACTCTGCTGTTCTCAGAAAAGCCCCCACAGAGCAGTGGAAGAACCAGAGCCACTTCATTTCTATCCTTGGTTTTCTGGCAGCAGCGTCACCACATGTAGTTCAAGGTTGATTTTTGTAAGAATTATGTGTAGGAGTAGGAACAAGAGTTTGATTTTTATTTAACTGTGATTAGGTCTTCAGTCCTGAACTGCTGAAAGTCTATTAATAATGTTTGGGAATTGTTGGAGCTGAAATGAGGAATAGGCCTTTTGTTGATGATTTTGGTATCAAATTTCCTGGTAGTGTTTGTAGTTTAGACTACAGATTTGAATTCCTTGTAATTTTATAAGGATATGATATAAAAATATAAATAGATTCCATGTGTGTAAGGAATTTCTGGTTTTTTCTAGGAGGTAAGAAATTTGCATAGTTTAAAACTCTCCTACTTGCAGTGTTTTTGAAGCTAGAAGATTTGTGTATGTTTGTAAAAACCACGGACAAATACCAGCACTCAAGAGCCAGGTGCTTAAGAAGTGATCATGTCAGAACTTATGCTCTGGGGGTATCTGCAGGCTTGTCCTTGTAGGAGGAGGATCACACTGTGCAGCTACAGTGGTTTGGGTTGGGGGGTTGTTTTTCATTTGGTTTGGTTGTGGTTTTTTGTTGTGGTTGGTTGGTTAGCTGGGTCTTTTTATTTGTTTCATCTTGAACAGTGCAGTTTTTTTCCTTAATTTCAGACTGCTGTAGGTGCACATGAAGCTGTATTTTATTTGCTCTGCTTCGGAGGAAGTAGTGCAGACATTTCTCATGTCTTTTTACCATTGCTGGTAATGGAGATCCTATCCGTAGGTGAATTTGTGGTGAATTCCAAAAAGGACTTAAACTGGTCTTTGACTGTATACAGAGATTTCTTTAACTAAAGAATAAGAAATTACTATTTCATTTTGTTTTGAATGTTTGGTACTTTCCATTTTCAGTGTAATGTAATAGCAGAAAATCAGACACAGGCTTTTAAGGGAATGGTGATCTTCACAAGGTTAATGTGTGTTTCCAGCCTGTCTCTGGTGCATGTCTGCAGTTACAACAGAATGCTGGTAAAGTGGTAGCATTTAGGAAGGTATCCTTAGGCTACACAACTTTTCTTCTTAGAGCAATTGTATTAATATGAGTCATCTTTAATAACAGTTGACATAAATCTTGTCACATAACGGATTGCTGAACCTTGGAACTCCTCTACACCTAAAAGCACTGAAATGCGTATTTAGAATTGCCTCCAGGTCAGCAGTGATGCCAAATGTTTTCTGGGGGCTTATTTTGGTGGCTATTTGCAATATGAGTTATGTGTGTAAGTAATGATTTGCATGGTCTTTTGTCTCTGAACTTTCTTAATTTTAAAAGTATACTGAATACTCTGTGAAGCTGTATGGCACAGTTTTCTCTGGAATGGTATTTATCATTCAGCAGCATGTTCACAAATCCTCCCCTGCTGACTTGCTCTCTTGTGCAGATCAGCACTGGCTTACTTCGTTAATGTCACAGCTGCATTTTTCTGCTTTCCCCAGCATCTTGTGCATGTAAAGCAAAGCACAGCTGAGGTACCTGTGCTGGGAATGTCTCTCCTTTCATTACCAACCTGCCCGTAAATGAAGACAGACCAGAAATGCAGGTTGCTTCACAGAATGGGGAAGAAATATGGGGGACTGAGTGTTTCAGAGCATTGTCATTCCGCACAGGGTCACAGTGTGGCACACAGTGAGTGAGTGTGGGTGGCATATTTCTTCCTAACCTTTTACATGATCATGTCGTGGGGCAAAATGCCGCAGCCGATAACCAAATTGTGCTGGCAGAGTATCCTTGCAGCTTTGAGTGTTTTCGGGTATTTACAAACGTTGCAAACCAGGATATGAAATGGGAGATGAGAGTTAACAACCCTCCTCAACTGAAAGCAAGTTTTTGGAAAAAATGAAGTCACTGGCAGATGTGAAAGGCAGGTGCCCATTTCATAACCTCAGTATGGATATATTTGATATGGGAGGATATAAAAAAGGATATCCACTGAACCAAACAAAATGCAATTCAGCCATAGGTTAAAGAAAGGTCATTTTCTTGCCTTGTTGGCTGGAAAGAGACAGCAGAGCTCTAACATATAATTGTGTTCTGTGACAGTAAAAGGAGTCTTTTGGTGCTTTGGGAAAGGAAAGTGACATTTTCCTTGCTCATGAGAGAAACACAGCTTCACATTAAACGTACACTACAGTGCTCCCAATGTTGATAGAATTAGCAGGGGCAGAATGTTATCCACAAGGATAATTATCCTATTTTTTTAAATGCAGCTAGTATAGATAGATAGGTGTGCCTGTATGTGTACACATGTATAAAAGCAACAGATAAGAGTCACATTTCAGTTTCATCCTTCTCTCCTTCCTTGCTGTGATTTCTCAGCTGAAGGAAGGGAGCTCAGCTAAAAGGAGTCTTTGTACATGTGCTGAGGAGACTGTCTTCTTGCCAAGTAGGGTGGTTGTAATGATAGTAATGCATTAGATATAGAAGAGCTTAAGTAGCTGAGAATTTTGAGCACTTAATCGAAAAACCGAAGTGTGGAATGGTTTAATTTTTCCTATTTTATGTGCCCAGGGTGTGGTTGTAGTCATGCCATTCTCCCTTGGCAGTCCCTGGGGTTCAGAGGCTCTTGATTTCTTTCTGAAGGCTCATCTTCCTGCCAACACTCAAACAGAAGAATAGGACCGCTTGATTTTTACACCGCTCTCTTTAGTTTCTTGCTTAGTGGGAAGAAGCAGTTGCAGCAAAGTCACATTTACTTTTGAACTGGAATTGGTTATTGCAGAATACCAGTTTCCAAAAATAAATAGCTGCTTCAGTCCCTCTTGAAAAGGATATTGGGGATAGTGCAGTGTAAACTAGGAGAAAGGACAGTATCTGTACCAGAAGCTCTTACACTGAAAGAAGGCATGGGCAAACAGCTCTACCAACAGTAAAAAAAAACAAAAATCAGTATTTCAGAGACTGATGGTGAGAGCAGGAAGATTATTTCAACTGCAGTTTACCATGTTAGAATTGTTTAAATGTAAAATAAGTGCCTCCCTGTTAGTGTATTTCTGCAGAAGACACTATTTCCCTATTTTGGGGGGAAAATAGCTCATAAAGATGTAGTCAAGAAGCTACTTATAATGAGAGTGCAAAAACTGTCTGTGATGCTAATAGGTAGAATATGTAAAAATGTGAATAATGCTTAAACAATAAATATCTTTCCTGTTCTAAAGTCTGAATAAAAGAAGGCCTGGGCATAAAAGGCGGTAGTCTTTCACAAACACACTAGAGGAATGTTTCTATATTTTTAGTCTGTTACTTTCCCAGATGTAGCTGAGCCTTCAGGAGTACAGCTGGGAAATATTCCCATTCTTCAGTGCCAGCACTACCTGCATTTCCTTTGCAGAGTACTAAAGAAAATGGTGTAATCAATTTGCAAAAACGGTGAAGTTTTGGATGGACAACTTAAAATAATCTCTGCCAAGAAGGCTTTGCAGACTGGTGAAAATGGAAGGATGCATAACATACTTCCAGTTTGCAGTACAGAAGGCTGTTGGTACTTGCAGGAGAAATTTCTAGCAAACATTCATTACAAAGGATTCTCTATTGAAATGAGAACAAAGGTTCCACTAAAAAGATCTCTAAGGATTCAAATGTACCTTTTCATAGGTGACATGCTGATACAAGCCAGTTCTCAAAGGGCTGCATGAAGGCATAAATCAGCAGTAATTTCAACCCTGCAAGATCATAGCACTATCATGAACAGAAAGAAAATCAATCTGACACCAGCTCAAATAATAGCAGTTCTGGGAGTCACAGTATATAGTACAAGTCCACTGGGAGGGTCTGCTTGTCAGAACAATGGCACTTGAAGACACTGAATACTTTGACAGACATCAAAGCAAGAAGAAAAGGAACAGAAAGATCACTTCTCAGGCATGATGGTGTCACTCACGAATAGCAACCTGAGTGATGCTTCAGATGAAGGTGAAGCAGATGTTGGTCCTGTGGTCAGGCAGTAGTCGGGTCTTCTTGCAAAAAGTAGTTCAAATGCTTGAAAAGCTATTCAAGTTTTAACTTAGTGGGTGATGTCAGAACTGCATAATGTACTTGATGGTATTTCTTCCCAGAGTTAGAAGAGCAGAAGTTAAGAAAACTGTTTTGGAAAAGGCTGAAAAGTTCACTTTCTATGTGCAGTAAATAATGGTGGTTTCATAAACGCTCTTAGCATTGCTGTGGTAACTGAGAATCTGAATACTTGCTAGACATTAAACTCTAGACCATACGCCTACTGTGAATACACCAATGTTGTGAGCCTCTGCTGGAAATAAAACAAGTTGCTGAATCAATGCTGCTTCTAGAAATCCTAGAATGTAGCAAAAATAAATTACCCCAAAAAGGTCATCAATCTAAATATGAACAAGCCACATCAAATCTGAGAAGTGGATAATACTAAAGAGATGCAGATAATACTTAAGATAGTGTGTGTTGTTAGCAGACTTCAGCTGGAAGTGGGCAGCTGGTGTCAGCATTTTGTTTCAGAGATTTTTAGTAGATGGTGGTTTTGATTTTGCAAAGGGAAATGGAAAATGCTGAGGCTCCATGAGATCTACCACAACAACCTCTAATGCCAAGTGGGAAGAAAAAAATCTACCAGGGGAAAATTGTGACTTTGTTTACTGTGATGTCAACTGATGAAATCTTTTGTCTCATCAAATGTGATGACAATTAGACTTGTTCATATGCTTTGGTAGTCCATAAATATTCTGGTGAGTGTCTAGTTTGCTTAAAGAAGACTTCCATTATTCTAATTAAAAGCAGGGAAAGTGAACATGAAGAAAAAATTGTCAGCTGAATGTTTTTAAACACCATTGCCAAGGCATCCTGGTATCAGTGAAAATGTAATACTTGAACTGTGCTGTAGATGTTCCACGGTATCCATGTGTTGTAAATTATTTTCATGTGCTAAGCTTATTGTGATACAAAATTTAAATTAGTGTCTCAAAAAATTAATATTATCTACACAGAACATGTAATTTTCAATTTTTGTAATCTCTGAGCAGCTAAACCTGATTTTAACAATGACTTTTTTGCTAATTAAGCCTTACTGGGTCTTCTTAATTAAGCACACAGTTGGAAAAGAGACATAGCAATAATTATCTCAATTTGATGGCTATGCCAATTTGCATTATCAAAAAATAACCAAAGGACGATTCAATTTTCTTGTCACATAAAAATAGTACTTGCCAAGCGCCGGTGTATTTTAAAACAGTGTGCCTTCCAAAGTTACTCCTGGACGAAACAAAGATTCCGTTTTTCCTGCCTGCATATACACAAGTGCAGGTTCACCTCACTATTGTGTTATATCGTTAGATAAATTAGGGCAGTGTAGATATATATGTACACACATACAGATATAAATATTTTGATAGTATTTGCCTCTTTAGTTCAGAAGAGCACCAACATTCAACTGTATTTTCATAGAACTCAGCTACTAATTGGAGTGTTCTAATTTTAGGTCTTTACAATACAAAAATATGCTCTTTCCAACAGAGCAGTAATCACAACAGTGGAGAACAACCTGAGCTTCCACTGGCAAGCATTTTAACACTTCACGTGGATGTGTTTAGTATAAGGGAGTGCCTGGAGTGTATTGGAAATTACCTGTACAGCACGAGGAAGCTTAGTTGTCCCAGGATTCTTGAATGTGAGGGGGAACATTCCTTTTCTTCAGTTCTATTATCTTCTTAAAATGTCTTTTGCTAAGAAATTTACAGCTTTGACCATACATCCTCCTTGGGGTAAAAAAAAAAAAGTTGTGGGAGATCCGTATTGGAATATCTACTCCTGTAGTCTCAGACTACACTCTCACATAGGCCAGATTTCCTTTATCTCTTTCCCTGTATTGTCCCTGCCATGCAGTTAGGAATTAAGTTGAAAAGGCAGTAGAGGACTTGACCATGTGTTAAGGACCAAATCTGTAGATATCAAGCACTTGACTAGTTTTACTTAAACCCAGGCTTTTTCATGTTCTTTAGGATTCTTAGTTGAAGTGTTGAGATGGTGGGAGACTGTTCACAGTGTTTCCATTTTTTAAATGAAGAAATGTTCACACTATGAGTTATTCTGCAATATAATTAGGAATTGTATTTCCTAAAATACAGCTCTTCAGAAGGATTTTTGTGTTCAAGAGATACTTTGAACTTGTCCAGAATACATCACCCTGAATCCTGAATGTACTTTGTTCCACAGCAGTGGAACTTCAGCTTTTGGCCTTGAATCTCAGTAACATCAGATGATGATTTTCCAAAAGAAAAAATTAGGGACTGGTGTGATTCTTACAGTCAGTGGCAAGTCTCCAAGTAAAGTGAAGGGCACGTGTTGGCCAAGAATTCTGTGTCACAGTTGAGTAGCTGACATAACGTATGTTTTTAAGACCACTTTCAGCCTTGCCATATGCCGCAAAATACTGCAACAACCTGACTTTCTTTGGAATTTTATTCTGCAGTGTTGTCTCTCTGAAACTTCAGATGTAATGGACAGCACTTTGAATTACTAGAATTAAATTAGACTTTGACTGATTTTAAATGAAGATCATTAAATGTGAAAATGAACCTTATTCTGCTTGCATCTATCACAATGACATGTAAATGTATGAGCCAGTGTAATCCATCCAAAAGTTAAAAGAGCACATTGTCTAGGGAGCGTGTTAAACCCATAGCATGACCCTGAAAACTCTGGTTTGCATCTACATATCTGATTTAGAAAGATATGTGAAAAAACATATTCTAAGATTGTCATCTTTTATCTGTGCATCTGTTCTTCTTAAGAGGTGCTATGTAGTCCACCTGCAGGAATAACAGAATGTCTCAACATTTTAAAATCTCAGTCATCCCCTGATAAATACTGGACATGTTGTACAGACTGATCCATATGTCCTTAGGTCATTTTCAAACATCTTTTGGTGTGTTAATACTTTATGAACCACAGATAATATTCATATGAATTTCGGTAGGGTATTTTTTTTTTTTAATTCTGTTTTTTCAGTCCGTCTTCTAGGGATTGCATGCTTTCTTGATTTTTAGTATGAGATTTTTCCTTCCATTGAAAAGTATTATCTGCTTCCATCCTCCAGACTTAGGTAGATTTTCTGTATTTCTTCATAATGTCTAATTCTGTGTATCACATAGAAACAATTTCTTCCTGCTCTAATGCTGCCCAGCTCCTTTAGTTGGTATCTTCCTTGCTGTGTTCTGTAAGACTGAATTTAAAGGGACTTTCTTTGTTTATCGTCTCTAGACAAATATTTGAGGGATATATTTTCTGAAGGTATGTACAAGGTCAGAATGCTTTTACTTTTTTTTCTTGGTATTGCATTTCTCAAAGGTTTAAATCAAGAGTGTTTGCTCTGTTCTGCCTTTTATATTTTACAGTTTTGTATTTCAGAAAGACCTGCAGAATACAGGTGCTGTTCTTTTTGCCTTCAGCAGTCCAGAGCTGATATTGCTGCTTAGCAGTTCGTTTTCAGAAACTACTGGGCTGAAAAGGCAATATGCAAACAGTAGCTTTCAGATAAGGATATGTGTTGAAAGAAAAGAAATAGAGGCGAGAAGGAGCACAGTTCCCTGGTTATATTTTAGCATTATAACTGCAATTCCATTTTAATTCTAAATAGTCTGGAATATTTGAGTATTAAACATAATGATTAGCTGAGGCCAACAAAGGTTACACTTTTTCATGTTTTTGATCTTGTACGCTTCTGGAGGACCCTGTTCAGCTACATGATACTCATTAGCAACCATAACCTGACCTCTCTAAATAATTCTGGACTTACTGGAAACCAACTGGGTATGCCACTGGTGATTTGATGAGGCTGATGGTGGGTAATCACTATGGAAATTTGTTCATTAAATGGGTACCCTATCAGAGCAGCCTATTAAGAATTTATAAAAAGCACTATTACAGTAACGTGATCTCTGGGGCAGCGCTGCACTGGAGTGCAGAGCCTCTGTGCAGCGCGAATGCGTACAGCGAGTTCTGTTCTCAGGTACCTCTTGATGGGCACTGCAAACAGCCTGGCTCAGCCTCTCTCAGAACCTCTTACCCTGACCTTGCTGAGCTCCAGGGCAGGAAGGCTGATCTGAGCAGAACAGGGAGGTAGGGTAGCTGAGGGGAGAGCATCTTGATGTAAGTGAAAGGTGAAAATAGTTTCTAGTAACATATACTATGTGCACCTAGAAGGTTGCATAAATCATATGTAAAAATCCTACATATGTCTGTGTTAGTTCCATTACTTCAAGGATGCTATTTTCCTATCCAATAGAACTTTTTGACTTTTTTGCATTTGCAAATCATTTTGAATTTAACTTATTAGTTGTTCATTCTTCTACAAAACTGACTGTAAGATGCATATCTATTTTAAAATATGGTTCAGAATTACCTGCTATTCAGTGCCTATATATATTTCACATATTTATGTGTTTATGTATATAATAAACACGTAATATTTTTCTGTTGTATTTTTATTACATACTTCGCTAAACCTTTCAATAACAGAACAATGATGGAAAGGGCAAAAAAGTGCTACTTGTGAGGAGGAGAGCATTAAGACACTTATAGAAAGGTCACTTACAGGAACTGTAAGCTTTTATGAGACTTTATCATTTTGCTGACAAGGTCAACTTGATATTGATTGGCTGGGAGTTCTGTTTAGTTACTTGAGGGCCAGTTATTTGAAGAGACCTGTGTAAACATCCAGGCAATATTCTTCATACTCCTGCCCTATTTCAGCATTTTGAGTTGCTTACTGTGTTGTATTTTTCCAAACAAAATATGAGATAAAGTCCAAGTATTTGATTGCCAGTGTTTAAATTCAGGGTATCATACCATACCATCATTTGTTAAATTTAACTGAATCTCTTACTGTAGAAAAGCTTGAAGATTTGATCTGTTTTAAATCATGTATTTCTGATGCATAAAAGCATTTTTGATGAAAGATTTTATGAAGTATTCTTCCCATTCTTGAAAATTATTTATCAGCTGCCCTCCTGTCAGGCCCAGGCGGCTGTGGGTGTATGAGACACTAATGCCCTAAGCGAAAATAAGGGAAGCACAGGCTTGGTCCCTGTGTGAAAGGAAGCCAAGGTCTCCTGTGACATTCCATACTCTGATGCTGCATCTTTAGTCCTTGTGAGAGCCTTTAGCAGTGCTGAGTTTTTGGTGGCTGTTGTAAGATGGGGTCGGCGTGGGGAGGGAAGAGTTGGGCAGGTGAGCTTGAGGTTTTCTTCCTTCAGGTGGCGAATGAGTAGGTGAGTTCGGATGTGTCTGCGTTACATCGGTGCCCATTTCCTTCCACACAGAGTATAAAACTTCATGCTGGCTCTTTCTGGTCTGTGCACTGAGGATGCGGGGGATTCCAGTCTGGTGCTGATGTGGTTTGGTGGTTGGAACTGCAGTGGGAAAGGTTGAGCTGAGGCTTCACACACGTGTGCCAGAGCTTTGCTGCAAATGTGGGCACGTGCAGCAATGGCAGCATCGCTGGGCAGGGACCGTGGGGTGTTGTGATATTCAGAAGTTGGTCATATTTTTTAATCATCCTTGTCTTTATATAGCAAGGAATAATAAAATTATAGCTTTTAAGGGCATATTTCATTAGTTTAGAATTGAAAAAATGCGCATCCTTTACGTGAGAAGGTAGCACATATGAAAGTACGACAGTGAAAGCGAAGACACGGAATATCTAATTAATATTTATTGTTTACATTAAATTATTTCATCTGTCTGCTGCCTTGGTTAACATCATTAAATATATTTGTACTACAAACAGTCCTCACAAACTAAAGACTTTGGTTTTTAAACCTTGTTTTAAAAGAATACAAATAAATCTTCCTTAAGTAGTTGTTTACTGCAACTTAAGTTTTACGGGTCTCTGTGCATCCTAATAATTTTTTATTACTTGTTTAAAAAAAAATGCACTTGAAGCCTCCCACAAAATAGATGCACATCATCTTTTAGGGGGAACTTCTGTGTTTTGGTTTTGTGGGGGTTTTTTTGTTTGTTTCAGTAATGAGCCAAACTTGTCAGATTCATGGCTTTGCACTTTTGAAAGCAGGATGTACTTTGCACTTGTTGCCTTCACGGCAAAATTTATTTCTTCTCTACTGCATCTTCTTAATAGAGGCTCTTAATTTCTTCTTGTTTTCCTCTGGCTTCTGTAGCTTTGTCTCCATTTATTCTGTCAGACAGAATATATTGGAAGGCTTTTTCCTGTCAGTAACCATTTCTACAGAGTCGTCAGTTCATCTTTTAAGCCAACAGTGCGCTGGCGAGTCACGGCCCCTTTGCGTTCTTCTGTCGCTATTAGAGCAACTCACAGAATGAGTACTGAACTTAGGCAATAATAGGCAATCCTGGGAAATAACAGTAAATTATTTAAGCAAATAGCTGTGGAGAGGCAAGTATTACTTAGTAGTAACTTGTCCACAGAAGCATCTTATCGCTAACTGGATGCGGTGCAGTCAACCCAAAGCACACGTCCCTGTTCAGGGCTGCAGCCCCATGACGTGCTGTCAGCTGGCCTTGCTCTCTGGCAGCTCCTTGGGTCATAGTTTTGATTCTGTCTCTCTCTTGAAGAGTTTTTTTATTGACTTAGGTGCTTTCAAGCCCACTTTGTTGAGTAGGAGATATGAGTTGTTTTTTGTTTGGGTCTCTTTGGGGTTTTTTGGATACTAGAGCTCTTTATCCAGGTGCCAATAGTTTCTGAAGGGCTGTTCCGTGTCAGGTTAAAGGGCTGGACATAACTCCCTGAGATTTAGTGTTTCAAGCAGAGACATGCCTTTAACCTCTTTCTCCAGATAACCTCCTGAAACCTAGAGAAGCAAAGCAAAGCATGCACTCCACAGTGTTGCTTCTGCTGTCTCACTTCTTCCCTCCAAGGGTTCTGAGGGTCTGGATTTTGTTTTTCTCTTACAATGTTAGAAGCCTTATTCCCGCTTCACGTCATGTGTGGTGTTTCCCACGCCTGCTCAGGAAAGTGATCCTTTCAAAAGTATTGGGAGGACACACCAGCAGCAGATGGAATTCTGGAACACCATGGCAGTACCACCAGTTGTGTCTCAAACATTCAGACAGTTTCAGAAGTTGGTCATCTCTTCAGCTCTCAGAAGTGCATTCTGTGGGGTTTTTATGTTTACCTTTTGTCTGTTTTCACTTTTTCTGTTTTGCTTTTGGAGATTCTGTGTTTATGCTCACAGATGGCAGTATGTGGGGTTAAAAGTCCTTGTTGCAGATGGGAAATGGGCTGATACCAAACTGAGTATTAAACTTATTTCCATCTACTGCTGACCTTAAAATCATGAAGAAGCTGCGAGAAATTGCTTTCTAATTAAGCAAAATCTCTTTGAACTTCCATGGCGTATTTTTTGTCTTCTAGCAATAATGTTTACAGGCACCTTTTGTTGTTACATTTGTTTTTCTAGGTTAATAATATATGCTAATCTAAAAAGAAAACAACAAAAATGGCCAAACCGAACAGAGCCCCCTGTTTGTGAGCCATGCTGCTGTAAAAGCTGTGCCATAATCCCTGTTACTTCATCCCAGAGTTTGTCTTAAAATTAGTGATGGAAACAGCTTAACGAAGGCAGAGATACAGGACAGGTGCCCCAGTTGCACTTGCAGCTGCAGTGCGCTTGATTTTAAGGACACTGGATTTGAACATCGTTATACAAATACATACACGAAACTCAAGCTGCAGTTTGGAAGCTTCCGTTGAGGATTTGTCTGAGCCCCCCTGTGGGCAGGAATTCCAATGGGAGATGGAGGGGAAGAAGAAGGGTTGTACTGCAGGGTAGAAGCTTCTTCCTATTGAAATGTCCTAAAAATCGAAAAGAAAATGGCCTGATCTGAAACATTGCATGCTCTGCTAGAGTAGCAATGTGGTATATTTTTATTTTTAAAACATTTGGTGGTTTTTTAATGTCTGAAGTCTCTTCTTCTTGGTTAGATGTAATGTAAGTTACAGGAGAATACTTAAAAATAGTGAATTTTCTGCTTTCTAGACTTCATATTTTAAAAGACGTAAAATGTTATTTTCACTTAAGATGGATCTGCATCCCTTTAGAGAAATAGTAACTGTGCCATCTTAGCTTTGATGCTAAATATAAGTTGTTGTAACATTTTATACATAAGATACAGTTATTGCTTGGTCTTACAGGACAGTGCTTAAGATTCAGTTTTAATTTTTTTCCTTCGAGTAGCTGTTATTTTAATTCTATTTTAAAAAACCCAAAACAGTAAAATGTGACATGTTCAGTTTATTTCATGGATTATAGTGATATTAATGAAATTTAATTGGTTTATATAAATCAAAACTAAAATTGGACCTTTTTGACCTTAAAGTATATATTACATCTGAAATGAATTATTGTTGTTGTTGTTTTCCAGGACTGTTTCCTTAAGGCATTCCAGTTGCTTGTTTTCATGACTTTGAGCCTATTTAATCAGAGATGGAGCAGATGGACTGCAAACCCTACCAGCCACTGTCAAAAGTTAAACATGAAGTGGATCTAACTTACACAAGTTCTTCAGATGAAAGTGAAGATGGTGGAAAGCAAAGGCAATCTTATGACTCAAGAGAAACTCTCAATGAATATAGCCAAGAGCTAAGACTTAACTATAACAGTCATAGCAGAAAAAGGAAAGCCATTGATCAGTCCACGCAAGGTAAATAATTTATTTTATCTACTAATTATGATTATTACTTCCTGATTCTGCACTATGAAACAATATCAGGAGTTGAGCAAACATTTTGTTCTCAAAGACTTATAGTATCAACCCACTTTTTACCCAGTTTTAATCATATTGTAATATCAGAAATTTAGGGTTTTTTTTTATTGAAGAAAAAGTGCTTTTTTAGCAGGATGGGCTGACTGGTATTCTGGAAATCATCACATGCTGTCTACAGACAAATATTTTCTTTACTAGGGCTACTCTTCTTATTAATGTTGACTGATTAATTATTTACTGCCTTTGCATATGTTGGGTGCATTTTGCTATAAAATCAATGTTGAGGCTGCAGGCTATCTCTGCATGTGCTTACAAAGCCTGTGAATTAATTCAAATACAACAATTCTCTTAACATTTCTAATCATATAAATAATCGAGTAATTGAAAAACTGAAGTTAATTAGTGTATTGTAAGAAAAAAACCCAAGGGTTAAGTTTCTATTTTAGCCTTTTGCATGATTAGGACAAATATTTGAAGAGTGATGATAGTTGAACTAAGGTTAGGAAAAGCTACTTGTTTGATTAGAGACAGAAGCTAAAGACTAAGACTAAAGAACTGGAAGGAATGAGCAGAATTTACTGCAGCATTTCCTGGCAGCCTCTGCAAACCCACATGCTGCTTTTGTACACAATGCACAGAGAAAGGGCTTATCTGCTGCTTTCAGCTCTGTCACCAGTCCAAGCAGGATGGTGGGACAGGGAGAATGTTTGTAGGGATCAGAGTGTCTCAAAAGCAATGAGAGTCCTGTCCCCTTAGAGGTAGCAGAAGAAGAGTTCTGGGACCAGTCACTCCCTGTTCTTCAAGAAGTGGTTAAATTACATTGAAGTGTGGCTAAAAGTTATGGTACTTATTTAAAAACAAACAAACAAACCCCAAATCCTCAAACAAGCCTCATCACACACACCCTGCTCCCAAAGCCCTCACTGCTTACTCAGAAATGCCTTCCCCAATTTTCTGAATATAAAAATAATTTTATTTTTCTACAAGGAAATGAAAAATAGACTTTTTGAAGATGGAAAATTTGTCTCCTCTGTGATGTGTAAATTAATGTGAAATTTGGAGCAGCTGTGGTGCATAGCTATTGCAGAGCTTTTGCTTTTTACTGCAGATATTCTGCTTCAAGTTACGCCCATAATACTGGTGTTGTCTGAAAGTACCTATAAGTCATGGGAGTAATAATACTCGGCTGCCTCCATCTATATGCATATATTCCCTCCAAAGAGTTACAAAACTGCTGGTTTTGGGAAGAAAAAGTCATGAACAGAGATTTCAACAGAGGATTGTTTAGAAAACAGATTTGTTTCTTGTTTGTGACTTTATCTTGAACATGCTGAGAGAGTTTAATTATCTGAGATACGGCTGTATTGTTGTACCTGGGGATGGTGTCAATGTTCTTGTAGCTCTCCTTAGAGCAACGCCCTCGTTGCTTGTCCCTGTGGCTGTGGAAGCAAAACCCTCAGCGTGGAGCTGGGCCCTGAAGAGCGCCGGGTCTGCAGTGCTTTGCTGCTGCTGATGTTCCCGTCAGCTGCAGCATCGCTGGCTTGGGCACGTCTAAAAGGGTGGCAATCACCACTGCAGGCATGAGAAACCAGCCTCTGTGTCATGTGGAATTTGTTCTTCCAGAACATTGCCTCTGAAATGGCAATCCCATTAATAATTTTGGAGAAATGGCCAAATTAGTGTGCATTTCTGTAAGAAGTTGTCAGGCATAAATGTAGTTCAGTTATTCAGGACTGACCTCTAGGAATCAGTTATGAGCATGTGCAGACCAGGAAGTATTTTACACTCATGTTGTATGATGATTTTTTTGAAATTATATGCCCCAAGATTTTTCCATTCAAATTAATTTTTATGAGATACTGTATGAATTTTCAGATCTTCTATTTTTCAAACCTTGATATTTTTCTTCTTGGATGAAAGAGAGTGTTTTACTGCTTCAAACTGCAGCATGAGGCTTGATGTCCATGTTTGTAGAAAAAACACTTAAGCTTCTAATAGTTTGCCAATATGCAGGGCAGCTCTTAAATATTTCCTCACCTCTAGGCACCTTCTTCCCTGAATTGTGTAGGTCAGTATATTGCTATTTAATATTGCGTTATTCACCTTAAAACTTTTTAAAAATCCTATTCATGTGCATTGATTTGTAAAGATGGAGTTGAACCTGCACTAGAAATCATAGTTTTCTCTTGTATTGTGTATTGAATTCAGTGTGGAATAACTGGTGTTGTAATTGCACTGCCAAGTATATCCATTTGGCATCCTGACATCTTTCTAGTCATTTAAATCATGCTTTTTCTCTGCCACAAATTGAACCTAAATATTTGGCCTGGCGAGCAGCACAGATTTGAAATACAAAACTGGTGATGCTCAGAATTCAAAGAGCAAAAACGTTTGCAAAGCTGAGTGTAAAATTTCAGGCTTCAGGCAGATTTGATTGCAGTTCTAGTGCAGTCAGTCTATTTCCAAAAGGATCCCAGGCTTCACAGTGTGGGACCTGGGAGCTCCTGGTGGTTCTTGGTAGTTGCTCAGTCAACACCAGGAAAAATTCAGGTTCAGGTCTGAACTCTGAATCTGGGTGAATCCATAAAACCATAAATGGATTTTTTTCTTTAAATCCATTCTTTTCTAAAATGCCTCATCAGATTCTTTAACAAGGTTTTTCAGCATGTTTGGCACATCTTTGGAATGTAGAAAAAGAAATTTAAAAAGCAAAACCAAAACCCCCACAGCACCCCCTTCTCAAAGGGGACTGTTCTGCAAGGAGTGCTGTACCATGCCAGTGCTGGAGACTTGCATAAAATAATTCTGCCTAAAAAAGCTGCTGGGGCATCAAAGGTTGTATCCCCAATTAGTGCCATAATGCTCTTCTCTAGTGGCATAATATTCTTCTCTAGCTACAGCTGAAATAGTGCCCTGTGTGTGGGGAATTAACAGGGAGCACAGTGAGGATATATCCATGAACTTCATCCTGGAAAGGTGTGAGAATAGATGAGAAACAGACACACAGTAAGAGTCCAGCCTGGAGTGATAATGATGACTGAGATGGCATTCCAAGGAGCTCTAGTGATGGAACGGGGGAAGGAACGATGTCAGAATAAAATCATTTGTACAGAGAAACTTTTAAAAGGAACAAGTGTAGGGGTGTGAGTGCTGATCTAGTTAGTTTTGTGAGAAGAATCAGCAGTTCAGATGTTTATGGAAATCGAAAGAATTTGTATTGGCTACTTAAGCAAGATAGGTTATATAAATTAGCCTGGGCAGTCATCTGAATTTAGTAAATAGCTTCAGAGTAAAATGTGATTTATTACACAAAATACTGATATAGCTCAGCCATTTCTGTGAAGATTTTAGTTTGTCTGTTTCACTGTCCGTATCAATACTGAGGAATTATTTCTATGAAAAGTTTCAATAGAAATCTGAGATTATGTAAAATCATAATGCATGGGTAATATATGTTTGCATATATGGACAATCTGTATTAAACCAGAACTGGACATGGCATGAACTTAAAGGAAGCATTTCAAGAGTTCATCCTGCAGAATTGAATAGCACTGTTAGTGTTTTGCAAAACATTTTTTGTGTCAGTCTGAAAGGCCATGTGATCATATAAATAGCAAACATTGAAAACAGTATCCAAATATAGAATACTTAACTGTGTCAGTATTTCTTACTCCTTGCAGTTCCTGAAATTGTATCTCAAACTTTACACTTCATAGATATTAATTGATTGGTTTTGCAGGTCTTATAGGGAAAAATATCAAAAAAAAAAAAAAACCAAATAAGTACAGAATTGATCTATTGATTAAGCAGTTTTTTTACGTGCTATTCTTCAGGTTTAGTACTGGTGCCCTTTATACAGAGTCCAGTGCCAGCTGAATTCTGTGTCTGGTGTTACTTGCATCAGAAACTTGTAGTTATCTGGCAATTCAAGATTTAACAAATAACACCACAGACTGTTTCAAGCCCAACTAAATTTTACTGGCCTAAACAACTCAATGTGAGCAGATACAAAAATCTGACAAAGCATCATTGACTCCTGAAGAGTCAGTGCTAAACATATAATGTGTATATCTAAAAATGCATTTTCTTCGTCACTGGAAGGTTCAGAATCCTGCTTGTCTGAAGATATGTAAATCTGCAATATCTCATCCTGGCAAGATCATCTTACAAAGTAAATTCCTGGCAGACCCAATATTATATAGTTTGGAGATACTGGCAAACAGAGTAAATTAATTCTTGGAAGAATTGGTAAACATACTGTTTTGTCCTTGAAAGAGATGGAGTGGAATTGGCAGAAGTTGTCAGAAATGTTGCTCTTCTAGGAAAATCATTGATGGACCTTGCTGTGAGGAAAAAAACTTCTTATAGATGCACCATACGTAGATTACATCTCAAGCTTATTTGTGACATGTTTACATAATTAGAAGTGTTTTCTCCCACAGCTTTCTCTGTTTCCACCAAAGCAACTATGAAAGGAGCTGTACTCTACAAATACTGGCAGTACAGAAAAGCTTTCTGGCTTTTAGGTTAATTATAGATTTGTAAGAAAACACTAGTTCAGAGGAATGAATTCCTGATAGGATAATCATCTGGAATCGAGTCATTGGCATGGTAAAGTTTATTGATTGTTAACAATATGAGCATATGGCAGTAAATTTCTGGTTAGACAAACGTTCATTTCCTGGCAAGATAAATATATTGAACTGCATTATGGGCACGGCAAAATGGAGTTATTCCTCACAGGAGAATCCAACACCAAATAATTTCTGGTAAATCCATGTGAGAAAATCAGCATTGCTAATATTGTAGGAAATGACAGAGTGCCTCACAAGAAATTGGCCTATTCTGCTTTTAGCCCGTTAAGAAGTAAGGAAACCCTTTTTGCCAACAAAAGGTCCAGATTGGTGACATAATTAATGTTTTCTAAAAAACACATAAAAAATTATCTTCGGGAGCAATAGGTAAACAGATCCGGCTAAATGTTCAAAATCTTCATCAAATGAACTCCGTTGACTTCATGGAGAGTCCTGGGTCACTGGGAAAGCTCTGCAGCCCAAGGCCACTTCTGTCTCATCCTCACTTTTTTAGCTTTCTGCTGTCGCCATCGGATTCCGCTTTCTGCCTTTTGGTACATCCTAGCAGTAGTGAGGATACAGAGGCAACAGAAACGTTTCAGTGCTGAAATGCACTTTTGTTCCCTGGAAGGGAAAAACTGCTTGTGAGGTGCAGGAAGAGGAGGTCTGTTTTTCTATGCATTAAAGTTCAGCAATTTTCTGCTTACTAGGAAGGAAGATTTAAACACATGTAGCCCTTAACATCATATGACCAGTCAAAACCAGTTTTACTGATCATCCTAGACATAAATAAAAGGCATGCTGACAAGCACTGGTAGGAAATTGTCCTGTCAGGAAAATGTCATGGTGGTGTTTTGTCATCTGTGAAGTAGCAAAAGCTTTTTACATAATAACCGTATTCTACTCTGATTCCAGAATTATGTAAATCCGTTCAGGACAGCAGATCAGCTTTGTGTCTGTACCAGGGCCATGGAGAGGTGTATTTGGGCTGTATGTAGTACGTGCTTTTAGTTACAATTACCTTATTTTTAAGTGATGTGTAAAGGTATAAGAGCCTGTATTAGATTCTCCCCTTAATCTGTTATGTATAACACTAGAATTATAAACTAACAAACCACAAGTCTGTGGTCTTGGGAGCTCTCCCAGAGGAAACCAATGCCAGTAGAGTGATTTTTCATTGTTTTAATAGGGATTTGGAGCACTTATCTGGGTGAATTTTGGACTCTATGCTCATAAACTTCCACAAAGAGCAGTTAGTGAAGGGGAAACATTTTATTGGGGGGCACCCTAAGTCTCTTGTTGTTAAGAAGGTAGAGCTCCAGTATGGCCAGTGGAACAGGGTGTTACAGTTCACTACCACTCCACCTGCCAGTTACATATTTGGGAGTTATTTAATACTCATGTGGTAAAGACTATCAAAATACAATATCTTGCAATGGCTGTTTATTGACATGTAAACAGCACATCGTAAAATGCATTTTGTTATGTGTGTAGCTGAAAGGGAGATCATGAGTTTTGAGAAGGACAGGAAGAAGAATGTCAAAATTTTAAAAAATGCTCTTACAAGAACTACTACTATGCAGCCTTTTAGAAATATGGTAGTTTGGAACTCTTCAGCTGGGTGTAGTTACTTGCCTCTCTTGTTCCCTGTGTTTTCTTTATGATGAGATTCATTGGTTAATGAAGGAAGGGTTTTTTTAACCTTTAAGGTGCATCATTTGTCCAGAGCTGTGCCTCGAGCTGTTGTGGAAGGTGATTGTAGGACAGTGGAATGAAGCATTCCTGAGTACTATAAGAGGAAGTTAGGAACAGGCTGGTTACAAATGGAACCAATTATTTTTGCAAGCACTTCCTTGAAATTCTGATTTAAGGAAGAAAATTTATTTTAAAAATAGAAGACTTCTGGAAACATGCTATTACTAAACAGGATTGGTAGAAAAACAGTTGAGATATTTTGTATTATGAGGATCTTCTCTTCTTTTCTTTTTTACAAATGCCAGATGCTTAGACTTTTAATGTTGTTTTGGTTTTTTTGCTAATTTTAGAAAATCTTCTGAGAACTTGAGTGTGTTATGTACCTGTGTGCTTTAGAGCAGAGACTTGAAGCATAATGAAGTGATGTCTGTGTAAGGGCACACAGTTTATCCCTTGTTCTGCCTCCTGAAAGGGACTGAGCCCAGCAGAGGGTGATTTAAAGGTCCTTCGGATTTCTGGGCTGTGGACTAGCGGAAGGAAGCCACAGCTAATAAGCTCCATCTCCTGCTGCTGTACGTTACACCATCTGCTCTGAGTGCTTATGAGCTTCATGTTGTACAAAAAAAACTTACATACGAGGCAAAGTAAAAGACTCCACGCTTCCAGAGCTTTAGAGCATTGTCTCCTCCTGTATTCCCTTGCACAAATAGGGATTCCTGGTGCGCCGTGCTTTGTTTGGCTGCCTGTGTTCTGATCACGGTGGTGTTACTGTCTCCCAGATAAAAACAGTGCCGTGAGCAGTTCCCTGTGGCTTCCTGGACCGCAGCCTTCTGCTCTGTGGGGAGTATCTGCAAACTCTAAGGAAAGGAAAAGCAGCACTTAGGTTCAGACCCCCTCCAGATATTCTTTCTTGATTTGCCAAGTAATTGGAAATTTCTCTCGCTGGAGTAACTGGGGTGAGAAAACTGTATGTTTGTGCCTTGATTTGAAATCTCATGGGGGGAGTACTTTTCCTTCCCTTCATCAAATCAAAATATGTGAGCGAACTGAATGTGCAGACACTTTTTTTCCCCACGAGGCTGAAGTGGGTGCTCCCTTCCTAGATCACAAAAGTGTTACGAAAGCTTGTAACCTGCTGTCACCATTCCTGTAACGCTGCTTCCAATCCTGTCTCAGCTGCCATCATCTCAATGAAAAAAAAAGCCTCATATGATCAAAAATAGTTTCATTCTCATAAGTAATTCTTCTGATTTAAAAAGTGGATATCCGAGAGAGGGGGAAAAGTGAGGAAAAAAAAATCCTACAGAGAAAGGAAATAAACTAGCGAAGGATCACAGCGCATTTCCAATCCTCTGCTAACAAATCTCATCTAAAGAATAAAAAAAGCATTCTCCAAATGTTACACGAGCTTAACAGTCCATTTGTTAGTGCACAGATACAAACGATCCTAATTTCCATCCTCTTCTCTGAATCACCAGTTTTACACGGTGTCAAATGCCAGAAATCATAGAAGTAAAAATCAGAAGGGCAGAGTAACGCAGCCAGTGTAACAGAAACCCAGGTATTTGTGGAGGACCCGTCCATGGAAGTGTTCAAGGCCAGGTTGGATGGGGCCCTAAGCCACTCACCTGGGGTGAGTGCCAGCCCAGCCCATGGCAGGGGGATTGGAGCTGTATGATCTTCAAGGTCCCTTCCAACCCAAACCATTCTATGATTCTATGAGATATGGCGACCTTTACAGTAACCTGGGCCAAATACTAATGAAATATTTACAGGAGAGGCTTAAACTTTTGAGTTAATGTTTTGTAATTCTGTTTGTCAAAATCTGGAATTGTCTGTTAAATGTTCTTGCTATATTAATAGAGCCTCTTCCTGTAACATTTAAGAGTGTCCAAGAAGATGTCAAGAGTTAAACCAAGATAGGAAGAAGCATCAAGGCAGAGTGAGGAAGTGGGTGTCAGAGCAGGGGAACCAGCACACGGCTCTGCCCCTGCCCTACAGTCTGCTCGAGTGTGCATTCTCTTCCCGTGTCTTTCATGTCACTCTCCTTGAAACAAAGAAGAGCTGTCATTTTCTGGAACTAGAAATCTGGTTTGCTTATCTTCATTTGTAGAGCAGATGCTGAAACAAAATAACATTTCTTCCCGGGGTTTCTCATTTATGTATCTGTCAGAAGGTTTTGTACGTCTCAAAATAAAGAACTGTCAAGAAGTAGCTCAGTGATTAGATGACATTGCTGCATATCTGGATAAGCAGTAGGGTGGGTGTACCCTAACTGGTACAGAGCTTGAATTAGTTTTTCTTTTGAGAATGAGGCTCAAATTCTTCTGAACTTAGGTCTTTATGTGAAATAAACTGTGAATGTGATTTAAAATCTAAGGTTGCATTTTCAAAGTTTCAGTTTTATTGGAAGCTGTTTAAAATCAGTGTCCTGCTGACTGTCACTCTTTAGGAAGGCTTTGCAACTGGATGAAGTATCTTTAGCTCAGATGGCTAAAACAGCATGGAAGGAATAAGGTAATATTTAACACCAGCAGAACAATTCTTTTGCTGCTGCCACCCCCGCCAAGCACCAGTTACCTAACAAAACTGAATACTGAGTAATGTTGATACAGTCACTTCCAGCTGTAACCCCAGGAAAAAAAGTCTGAAGACCTGGGAAAGTCACATACCATAATATAAACAGTTGCTGTGAAAGTCACCAAGAGATTATTAGGAAGCCACCAAATTCAAATTATAATATTAGCACTGTGACTAATCAGATGTAAATGATATATTTTGTAAAATACCTATGCTTTACTCAGCATTAATGTCCTGGAATTGATGACCTTTACAGAAGTTGCATGGGTAAGAAAGAACATTAGCAACTGGACTGTCAAAATATTGTACTCAGAAGTTGAGTACTATAGAATTCCTTGTCTTTCTGTCTCATAACTGAAGACAGTAGTATCCGACAAGCTGGATTCAGCATTACCACTGACTTAATCGATGTGAGATGCTCCACTCCACGCTTGATTTTTGAAGTGCCAAGGAAAGCCCAGTCCTGTGAGCCAGGACTGTTCCCTTTGCTTTACAGACAAGGGAGAGCTGTAGAGGAAGCTGTTATTAGCTCGAGATCAGCATTAGGTTGTGCTGCCCATGGCCTCTGGAAGTGAGACGAGTCTGTCTTTGAGACTGAAGTGCCAAAAACACCCTCCTGCATACCTGGGAAGGGAGGGGAATCTGGACCTCCTGCTGTTGGCACTTTCTGAACACAGAAGTGCGGTGTGAACTGTGTTGATCTTCCCTTGCAAAGGAACTAAATAACAACATTACTTACTCTATTCAGGGAGAGACAGGAATTATTTTTAAAATCTCTCCCTAATGTTTTTCTTCCATTATTTCTGTTGGAGTTTTCATATTTATTGCTACTAGTATTTGTTAGTACTACTGTTATTACTAGGTATGTTTGTAGTATTGACATAGTACAAGTTCTACCTGCATTTCCTCAAGGAGCAGTCTTGTACCTTACACTGTTTAGTCCAGAAAAATAGCCAGAAGTTGTTTTGTGAGATTTTTTTGTGTATATGGAGATGCAGAACATTAAAGGAAAGGCAGGAATCAGGAGTGTGTGTGCACATGCTTGTGAACTTCGAACAAATTTGGGGTTGTCCTTTATAATTGGAGTCAATTACTAATAGTTTAAAGAGGTAAGTATTAGAAATGTTGACTGATAGTTGCCCCTAGAGGTATTTACCTCTGCTGCTTGCAAAATGTATTAGTAATTTCCCCTTGCTCTGATGTTCCTTTTCTCATTTTGTACTTGGGGACAGATGATGAAATTCATTTGTCTTTTACTCTCTCTGAAGGGAAATACAGAATTCATGAAGAGAAGGGCATGGTACGAAAAAATCCTTGCATTTCAATTGAGAAAGGAAAAAAGGAAAATAACTTCCTATTCTTACTGGATAAATATTCATTTATGTGAGCATATCTTGGATGACCACCGTGTCTGTTACCTAATGTAAGAATAGTGATGAAAACACAGTTTAGGCCTGCATAAACAGCATTCCTCCTCCCATTGTGACTGCAACAACATAAAGAATATCTTGGTTGCCTTAAATATATTTAATTTCTCCTCCTGTGTATCCAAATTTTCTGAGCCAGTTCTATATTCAATAATACTTAGTGAGTTCTAGTTAAAAAAATAAGATAAACAAAGGAGTAATAAATTGACTAGAGTATGTGTTTGCATGACGTCATTGAGCACAGCATAGTTTAGTGTCAGAACCCACTGTACCCGTGTCTGTGATGAAGGACAGTGTGCCCTTCACCTGCCCCGTTAGCACAGGCAGAACTTCCAGCTTTACACTATTTCTGCAGGTAGAGCTAAAACTGAACATGGTAACTTCAACATCTTTCAAGGATGCCTTATGCCAAGCTGGTGTTCTGATATGCTGATGATGGTTTGCATTGCTTCCTCAACATTACCTTAACTTGAGGAGTTTTTGCAGATACTTTGGGAGTTTTTATTGATTTTAAAAATTAATTTCCTAATTATTCAATTCCTTAATAAATTAACCATTAATTTTTATAAGTTTGTCATTTTAGTCCTAGCAGAAACTACTTGACACACAGTTTTGTATTTTGTTGTGGTCTTTGTCTTAAAACTTTCTTTTCTGTAGAATTTTGTTGTGAAGATACAGCAGAAAATTAATTTCCTATGTCCGTTTATGGACAAAAATATGAAAAACCATGTGCCTGTTTCTAACACTAATTCTATATGAAAGTAGTCCTTTGCCTTCACTAGTCATACTACTGTAAATCACAAAACAATATTTCTTCTTGAACAAAGTAAGTACATTACAAATTATGTGTTGTGCATGTGTCAATACATAACCTTGAGCAGTGTTTTGTCAGAAGTGTGCAATTAGTGGCTTTGGAAAGGAAATATTTTTAAGATTTATTTGGTTGGTTTGCATACAGATTCTCAAAGGATTAATTGAGCTGTTGATTCTAGGGATATGATTCTTGTAACAGTGAGAATTATACGTATAGGTGTGAGTTTAAGCTGATACTGTAGCAGCAATTACTTAAAAGTTTGCAGTTAATTGTTGAATTGTTGGCTATTGATCTGTAGAGTGTTGGTGTTCAGGGATGGATGTTAACAGTTTACTTTTATTGTATGCTTAGGAAACTAATCTGCTTTCAGACAATTAAAAGAAAAAGCCTTACTTGCTGAATCATTTGTCCATCTTTATGCCCTAGCTGCTGGATCAGACTATTGAAGATTTCACTGTTTTTAAAGTATCTCTTTTCTTGTCCCCACACTTTTACTACTTCATTGGTAGCATTTGAGAACGTTTGGCAAGCATTTTCTTTGGGATTTTTTGGGGGTTTGTGTTGGCTGGTTCGTTGGTTTGTTTTCCCCCAGTCTGATAACATCTATTAAAAAAAGAAGAAAAACGTTAAAAATTAATTTCACAAATAAAGTGAAGCTGTCCTACTTCAGTCCCACTGTGGTGGCTGCTGTGCTTTCGGGGCAGTTGCCAGGTGTTCAGCTGGCTGGAGACTTGTGCTGCTCACAAAGAAGTTGGCAGAGAAGAGACTGACTGTACCTTTAGAAATGGTTGCCTCTGAAAATTTTGATTACTCTAAAGAAGGAAGGTGTTCTCTGACAGAGATTTTGGAGTTGTGGAGAAAAGGAAGGGCTGGCATTGAGTGCCTCAACGCTATTTACTGCTTGCAGAAGTAATAGCAGTAATGTATTTCTTGGCGTAGGGGCGGTCATACATTCAGGAATAAAAAAGCTATTTAGCTAATTTTCAGCTTGCGTTTACAAACTGTAGCAGGGGATAGCTCTGCCTGCTGCAGGCTGTGTCCCCAGCTCCTGAATTCCTGGCACCCATCTGTGTGTCATACAGCTGCACTAGACCTCGGTACAAAGTGAGCTGTGTCAGCTTTGGCCAGCTTCTGCCTAGCATTATCCCAACTCTCCAGTGAAATATTATTCAGCCTCGAATTCACCCATGTGATGAATATTCATTTCACAGGTAATTATCATCATCCCCGAACGGCTCCACTCACACAGACCAAACTTCTCACGCAACCCATCATTGCTGTCACTGTTTTTGCAGCACGGAGCTTATGATTCCTCATGCTTCAATAATGCTCCATCATCTGTGCTATCAGATTTGGGTCAAATGACCGTCATAAGGGTTAGAAAACTCTTCCTTTATGCAATGCTTTAGGAAAGTAGAGAGAGGCACCTGCCGCTTTGCATGTGCTCCCCTAAATCCCTCACCTGAGCTAACAGCACAGTGGCCACAAACAGGGCTTGTTTGCTGTAACTTGGTGCTCCAATTTAAATACCTAATGTGATCAATTGAGTGTTCAGACATTCTATTTCAGGATTTTTAAGAAATCTCAGTCCTTAAACTGGATCTAGTAATGGCTTTATCTCAACTGTCAATTGAGTGGAATAATGTTGCTAGCAAGTACTTATATTTCAGTTTAATTTTATGATCTTTTTGGAAGAATTTTATGCGTAAAGTATATTTTAATGGCTAATAAGTCCTACCAGAGGATAAAAAATACACATAAATATGGTTTTATTCCTATTCTCTAAGTATTATTATTATCGTTATTGTTATTATTAAAATGAATAAAAGTGCTAAATAGCTACAATTACAGTGGTAAGAGATCAGTAAGTGTCTGAACTGGTTAGAGTTCAGCAGCAGATTGTTTGCAAATGAGGCGTTTACAAACTTGATGTCTTTGACAACATTCAGCACAATTTTACAGTGTTTGTATCATTATTTTTTAAAATTAGCCTCAAAACATGTTGAACAAATCTGTCCATTATAATTTCAGCAAGCTAGTCTAAGCAAGAAGACAACTGTATTAAACAGGTAAATACTGACTTGTGACATTTTCTGGTCAGCATCTCTTTAGTTATTCAGTTGCAGAGCATCTGAAGGCTGCTTCTCACTCAGTGTTTGGTTGTCTGTCCACTGATTCCTCATTTTGAACGGAAGAAAAGCAGGGAGATGTGGGAAGGGGACAGCAGTGAGGAGTGTACATACTCTTCTGAATGTGTATGTTGTTGACAAGATAGTTCAGATAAATGTGTTATTATTAGCCTGGTAAAAATAGTTCTTTGTCCTATGTTCACTTTCTCCGTTGCTGTATGGCAGGTCGCTGCTCATCCTGCTTGGGTTTGAATTATCCTCATGTTCAGACCCCCCGAGTTCAAGCCCATCCTTCCCCTTCCACTGGGAGTGCCGGCACTGAAAAAGGTCTGCTCCTAATTCCGTGCTCAGGTCATGTGCTCTCTGCAATAGTACTCGGACTGGTTTCTCAGAGCTCTGTCTGATTAGAGTCAAGTCAGTGAGGATCTTGACGTCTTTTTAAAGATCGGTGGTTTAAGCTTCTACAACCGAATGTTTTGGGGCTTTTCACTCATAACCACTTCTGGATGTGCTGCTTGCATTCTTTGCCAGTTGTCCTGATCAGCTGTGCTGTTTATTTCCCATTTGCTCTGTCACTGCTGCGTCTAATATTGGACACAGCACGAGATGGTGCAGCTCAGGAAATGGTGAAGCAGCTGGTAGGGAAATGAGACAATACTAAATGGAGAAAATGCGTAAAAAGGCAAAATCCACATGTGACTTGTACATTCTATGGGGAACTGGTTTTTGTGAAGACTTTGCACTCAGCATATCTGCATGAAACAAAGAGAATAGGAAAAAGCAATGGAAAAGGATTTTAAGGTCTGGTTAACACAGAGGTGTCTACCAGAAGAAACCTTTTTACAGAGGTTCCTTTTTTCTTAATCTGAAAAAAAAAATCCTTGCATAACTGGATATTAGCCTGGGATTTTTCCCTGTAAAATAGTTAAACTGATGGAAAAATAGACATTTAATTCTGTAGACTGTCACTAAGTATCTCTAAAATGCAGTGTTTATTACATAGCGAATATGCGATATGTGTTAAAATAGTGATATTTATAGTTACATGTTTTAAATATTTTATTTTTGGGGGTTTTTCACCCTCCTTAATATAGTGAGCGCATGTGTGAGCTGGGCTTTTCAGTAGATGAAACAGTTGCTGCTGCAGTCCTTCCAGAACAGCCAACAGTAGAGCTAAACTGTGTTTTTACAGAATAAAACCAAAAGAATTGAGACACTGAATGCTCCTGTAGCATTCCTGTTCTTAGATCTCCAGCACGACTCAGAATTGCTCAGGTGAGGGTGAGGCCCTCTTCCTCTCAAAATACCTGTCCCCTTGGCATGCATTAAAGTACACAAAGGTTATCTAAACCAAATGTATATATTGTGGTTTTTCCTGATTATCTGTGGCCTTAATGTTTGAATCCTGCACGGATTCTTTTAGCAGTACATATAAATGTCATTGAACATGGTCTAATACACAATTGCTCTCATTTCTGCTTGAATCTGGTGTTTTCTCTGGAGTCTCTGTTTTCAGTGCTTTCTCCCTTATGTGTCCCCTTTCTGATCATGGCTTAATTATGTTTTAAGTGCCTTCTGTGTTACTGTCTCCACCGCCTCAATTAGTTCACCTCCAACTGTGTGAATATTTTAATAACAAGGCACAAAGTATTTCTGGCAATACAGAGTGTGAGCTCTGCTTATCAGCCTATGGCAAGCTTTCCTTCAGGGCATGGCAGAGTTTACAGAGGCACTGTAGGTTAATATGTTAGTGCCATTTGGGTTTGATTTATTTTCTTTGGGTTAGTCTCAGCTGCAGTGCAGGCTCTTAATTTTGACTCTTCCCGAGCATCGTTGATTGAGCGCCTTTGCGGAACCAAGAATTATGGAGAGCTCACGGGCTCTCAGTTGCCCGTGGCTGTAGAACCCAAGGTATGTTAGCTATGAAGAAAGTCACCAGTGTGCTGCTTCTGTTCCACAAATAAAATGTCTGAAAGGCAGACGCTGGAAAACTTCAGCAGCAGTTTTTATGGGCAGTGTAATACTGTGAGTAATTTCTCCTGTGGCTTTCAATCTGTTAAGATACAAACAAATTATTTCATTTTCTGATTTCCTTTTTCAGGATTTATCTAACGAAGCTGGCAACAACTTCGAGCTCTCTCATGTTAGGGAATCAGCTTTGCAACCATCTTTCTACACATTAGCAATACCTATGTATCCATTTATTTGATGATGAAGGGGATTTGGTTTCAGTTGCGGATAGTCAATGCTACCTGTGATTTGCATTAGAAAGAGCAGATGCCTGCCTGCTAATTGTCAACAGTGAGAAATCACATCTCAGTATCAGTCAGTGACTTGTCATTTCTGAGGTGTCAATTATATGGCTGTGTCTTTGTGAAAGATTAAAACACTATATGGTTAAATCTCAGGCTGGAGGTTTCAAAGAGACTAGAATAGCTGCTAAAATGCCACGTGTCTAAAGAAGCAATTTAGTATTTTAAAACAATTACAGCTCTCATTAAGAAAGAGCAGGGAAACTAAAGAGGTCTAGAGCTGTAAAAATTGTTGCCAAGTGTTCCTCATGATACTGGAGTCATGTCATCATGTTGTGAGTGTGTTCCCAAAGTTTGGATAAGTTTTGGTGCCGGGTCATGGGATCTCACACTTGTTTAAACTTCATGACAATGTACAGAGGTCTTTTGATTGGGTCAGCTTTGGACCTCTCCTCATACTGAGTTCCCTTTGGTGCAGCACAGGAATGATGGTGGCACTTCCCTCTTTGGGAACTCTATACAAATCTCGAGATGGAAAATCTTGTAGATTCCATATTGTGTGCTTGGAAACTTTATTATGCTGACAAAAATGTCTCAGATTTTCATCTTTCCTTGGTAATCATGATGTGTATTTTAGGATAGTATATGTTTTAAGATGTATTTATTTAACTTAATAATGATATTGTGTGATAGTGATGCAAGATTACCCCAAAATTATTTTCTGGGGATTCACAGCTGGAATGGTGCCACCACTTTCAGCTGAGTTTCCTTGATGCATTTTGGTGGTATAAACCCCAACGTTTTTATGTTTTGCAGTTGCTGCTGCAGAATGTAGTAGCTTTATAACTTACATAATTGCCTTTAAAAATACAGTGTAGAAGAATGAATGTCTGGAAATATCAGAAAATCTAATAAAGGTCTTGTAAGAAAATTAGTTAAACAGTTGCAAAAAGTTACTGTGATTGTACATGTAAAAATACAATATGCAAACCCAGTGATTTTCATTCAGTTGTTTCAATATTAAACTTCAGCAGAGCTGACCTTTAAGTTTGAACTGCTGTTATTGAAATTTCTTTGGTAAACTGAACACTTGAGGAAAGGAGAGAGCAGAAGTGGTCAGAATTATGTGAAGGCAGTTAAATCTCCCGTCTCTTGATCAGACGGAACATTTGATGCCAAACCCCTCAAGAGATCTGGGGGAAGAGGGGCTGTTGACTGACAAGCTGTGTCCCCAGCCGGCTGATCAAATGGAACGGACGTGCCAAGCTGTCTTCCATGTGTTCTCACTGATGTCAGATTGACAGCAGGATGTAATTGGATGTGAGTGGAAGTGCTGAGGAGCTTGTGCACATGCTCATGCTTTCTCTTTCTTCTTCCAAGAAGAATGTGAAGGGTGAATTTGTTTGTCTAAATGTTGCTTAGCAGTTCAATCTAAATTAAAAAATACATTGCTTTCATAGTAGATGTTAATTTATTAAGTTCATGCCCCTCATATGTAAAGTTTTGCATAATCTGGAAAAGAAAGAGGAAAAAGAAGTGCACATACCTGCACCCCTAATCTAAAATAAGTCAAGATTAAACTGTTTAGTTGCCCCAAGTTTTATTAGGGGGCATCTTGCAGTATGACTTTTTTTCCAGTGGAAAAGGTGATTACACACTAAAAAGCTGTTAGTAAATTTATGGGGGAAGTGGAATATTTTAACAATGAAAAATCGATTCATGGATTGGATTTTCAAAATCATAGAACAAAGCTGGATTTCCAGTTTTATTGTTGGGGCATAACCCAGTGTCTCTTGAAAGCCTCACCTAAGAGAGAGTTTTAAAATGCTTCACAGTCTGGTAGTCTGCCCAGCAGTCACTGCTCTGTAGGATTCTGATTCTCTTCATTAAGAGCCCTGGGCACACTAATCTAATTTGGCCCTTCTTTGAGCTGGGGATATGCTGTTGACTGCCAAGACTGGTTCCAATTTCAGTTATTTAAAGGGAAAAAATTATAAAATTAGGGGCAATATTCTGCGGATGTTAGACATCTCACCAAGAATTCAATGGATGTAAATTCCAAATTTTGGCTTCATTAGACAGTCTTTTTAGCTGGATGCGTGGGAGGGGTATCAGATGTACTTTCAGGATGGACAGCATTTGTGGGGTTGATCCCCAAGACCTGAAGAGGTTGGCTGGCAGAACGTGTGTGTCTGCTTGCTGCACCAGCAGACCAGGCGACTCTGGAAGCTTGCAGACTGGGATTTGGCAAGCTCGAATTGGACACGGAGGGCAAAAGCGTCCTGCTGGGCACATCTCCTTGTGCCCCAGGGCAGGGCGTTGCTCCTGTTTTCTTTGCTTCTGAGATGGCAGCACAGCGTCAGCAGCCACTGCTCCTGCTGCTCTTTTGTTCTGCAGTTCTCCTTCTCTCTGCACACACCAGGTGTTGCTGGTGGCTGGCACCCCTTCCTTTAAGGGATTTTGCCTCTAGGTGCTTAGACCTCTCTGTGATACCTTCTCCCTTGCAAATACTTTTTCCTAATTTTCAGCGTTTTTAACAGTCAGTTGGAATGTGAAGACATTCCCTGCACAGTGCAGTCTTGCTGAAGCCTTTTGCTCACTGGCACTGAAATAACTCATTCAGAGATCATTCACTAAACTGGCACAGAGGATGAAAACCTCCTTCCCTTGCTCCAGCCTGTCTCCGTTTGCTGCCTGCCGTCCATTCATGTCACTTCAAAGGAAGATGCCTAGTAGTACCCTTGATACTCTCTTAAGCTACCTTCAAATTATATTATAGCTTTGTAGCGGCTGGTGAAAGTCGAGGTGAGGAGCTGAGTTACTCTGATGATTCTTTTTGAGCCTTCTCTGTGATCTGAGTGCCTCAGGTCTGCTGAATGTCCCATCAGTAAAGGAGAAGATTTCTGGTAAATCTGTGTTGATAGCAGCTCTCTAAAAGTCTTTCCACCATCACAAAGTTATGCCCTTGCCAGATGCTTGCTCCGAGACGGGCACAGTGACCTAAAGCCTGCGTGCTGCCCTTGCCCACTGGCTGCATAGAATTAACTTCTGGATTTACAGCCCTGAAAATTAATTTGGAGTTTAGAATTCTGGATTTTTGCATGTGTAGCCTTCTAAAACTAAGTCAGCAAAGTCTATAAAGATACCTGCTTTGCGCATCTTTTATTTACAAAATGTTTTGGTGCTCATGTATCTAAAGTTACTGGTTTGACTGCAGTTTAAAAGAAAAGAAATTTCAATATTTTGAGAAACAAATGGTGTATTTTAAATGTATTTTACAAACCAGAATTAAAACGGTTGATAGAAATTATTTTCATATCTTTGTCTCAATTTTTTAGAAAGTGATAACTGTCACGCTTAGATGTCACAGACATCTAAGACTAAGGTTTGAATGAAAGGGATTTTGGTTTAAATTTAACTTTGGTTTAAATTAATTTGGTTTAAATTTCAGAAATTACTACCAGAAAAGCATGGCAGAGTTGAATTCAAGTTTGTAGGGATAGAGCAACAACCTGAGGGTGATTTCGCTTTGAAGAATATTGGTACTGTGTTTGCACTCTAATAATTTTGTCAACCTTTCTTGTCTGAAGTGCCATAGAGACATGAAAACAAGATAGAACCATAGCATTAACTTTGCCTCTTGAGAACTGTGAGTGCACGGGATTCGAGGCAGCAGTAGAGAACCCCACTGTTTCACACCCCTGGTTAATCTTGAGGAAGACTATCTGTTGCTATGAAACTCTTTCAAAGAGAAAAGTTAGTTAATCTGCTCGAGATAGTTTGATTCATAGTTCTAGTGCCCTTCATGAAAGTCTTAGTTATGGCTAGGTCTAGTTTTGAAAACTTAATCACGAGAAGAAAGGATTCAGTATCTATTCCTTCCCTCAAACACAAATGCAAATGCCAAAACTTGTAATAGGAAAAAATATTTTAGAGCCAAGGAACCTTTAAAATACTTGAAAGAAAATTGGACTGCTTTTCTCTTATGATAGAGTTTTTGGAAACAGAGTTGTTTTTTTTTCTTTAATATTCTTCTTAATAGATATTTGCATATGGAGAATGAAATTATAAGTGAATCTATTGTAAGACAAGATTTTCCAAACTATATCAACTGTAATACTAGAAGAATTCAATTTATCCTCACAAATAATATTGAGGTTCTTTCTCATGCGTGAAAATTACGTTTTTTCCCCTCTTGTCTTTAATAAAGTAGACTTAGTATGGTCATAATTTGAGATTATGTTGGTTTCCTTTTTCTGAAATTTAGGTGAAATGCTAATTCCTGGCATTTGCTATGGTTTTATAACTCTAAAATTCATTAAAGAAAAGATATTTATGAGTACCTGCAGCAGAAATTTCTCTTTAACAGAATACTGTGAATGGAAGTATTTTACCTCATAAAGCCACACTTTGGAGCAGGAAAGGCCACAGCCAGCAATAATTCAGATGTATTTGAACTTCAGGGATTAAATTTTTAATCACTATTGTACAGAGAGTGTTTCTCCCTAAAATGAGACCTGCTGCATCCACACTGTAGCTCCAAAGATGCCTCCTCTGGCATCTTCTTAGTTGAGAAACTCTTGAAAAGCAAAATCTCTAACATTAAAAATTTCAAGTGATCTCCAAAAGAATATTCTGCTTCTGGGGACAGAGAAAGTTAATCTGTGTCCCCATAGGATCAGGATGATTTCTGTGCAAAAATTCCTTATTTATGTTGATTTCAGTAGTAGTAAAAATAAAAATTAATAACTGAGGACTCTAGGAGAATATTTTAAAATAGATTCAGTCTACTGTGCTCTTTCTTTAAGCTTGAAGAATTAGTCTGAAGAAGAGACTAGAAAGACATTTGCCATGAGGCGTGGGTTGGAACCTCATCCTCTCCTGCCTCTAGGCAAGGACCTGAAGAATAAAGACTTTTTCTTCCTTAGAAATTTCACAAGCCAAAGAGTTTCCTGAAAGTGCAGCCTCCTTTCCTGATCCCTTAGCTGCCTAACCTGCAGATTTTACTCTTTAGTGTTGTAGCAGACTCTGATTCCTCTTTTATTCCTCCATTAATTGTTACTACTGATATTTTTAACTTTCTGTCATCCCTGCTGGTGGCTGGAGGTTAATATAAAAAAGTAAGCTACATAAATAAGGAGATGCAAGGAAAAGTTGAAATACAGCAAAATAAAACTTACGGTACAATGCATTTGCTATAGAAGTATAAAAATTCTAATGGTATATTTTATATAGTTGTTATTATTGTGTAATATGTGTATCAATTTTTATTTATTAAAATATATGCAGCTGAGAATCAGTTTTGGGCTGTGGCAATAATGCAACTGGTGATAAACATGAGATTTCGAAAACAAATTAATAGTCAGTGTAATGCGTTTTTGAAAATTAATTGATTTTTGGCTTCTGCCTCAATGATTTTTGTACAGATGGTTACTGGAGCTTAATGTCTTTGAATTATATTGTCCTAGGAAAGATGTGGTGTGCTCTCAACATGGAAACAAGTAAGATCTTTTACTAAATGAAAAGCATGTACACAATACATTCAAAAATATATGTAGCAGGTTGTGTTTCACAAATGCCTTTATGAAGCAGCTTAAGATCTCTGCACATTTAATTCTCAAGTCCAGCAACCAGCCAGTAAACTACAGTCCTCAGGTGAAAAATGAGAAATTTTAAGGGCCATTGAACGCATGAAATTTAGCAGAGTGCTCAACGGCCCTCAAAATTTCTCATTTAGGAGAATGCATATGTATTGCTTCCAAAAATGAGGGCGAACTTGGCTTTCCCCATTTGATTTACATTTCTTCCTCGCTCCTTCCCTCCCTCCCAGAGTCTGAGTCTCTTACACCATGAGGAGCTGGTCTGCCTTGCTGCTTGCTTTGCAACTCGTGCAATAAACCTGCAGATTAAAGCACTGGAGGATGTTCAGTGTGGAAAAAATATACACCAAGTTGTGGTATAACACTAAAATCCCAACCCCTAAACAAAAGTGCATGTTCGGGCTATTTTTTCCCTTGCATTCCCAATATGCTCCCTCAGACACAAGCATAAACATGACACTTTTCAGGTTAATGTGTATTATTTGCCTTTCTTGAGTTCCTTCCTTGTTGTTCTCCTCCCCAGCCTCTGATATTTCCAGTGTTCTCAGAAACGCTCCAGTCTGAAAGAGGACACTAGGCTAAAATAAATATCGTGGATTTAAAATTCCAAGACTGATACTTTCTCTTTGCCTTTAAGCTACTTGGTCTCTTTTATAATTTTATATTTGCAGATAGAGCAATTTATATTTTTTCATCCAGAGAATTGATTTTGTGTGTGTTTGGGCAGGGAGCATCATCAGAGTAAGAATCATACCAAGAATCAAGAATAAAATTAATTTGTGAATCAGTGATGTTTAAAGACTTTTAAAATCATAAATTGCAGTTGCTTAATTATATGATGGGGTTCATAAAAGGCACCTAATAGCAAGATGTCAAACTATTCCAGTTTATAAATAAATTGTATTTTTCTGTAAGCGCTTTCTCTAGTTAATTGACATAGGTCAATTAAGTGATTTAAATGAATATTTTTTGTCATTCTGTTATTAATTCAAAATAATGTTTTTCCGTAAGGGAATAGGAAGACTGGAAAGGAAGGTTCTTCATGCTCATCTCTATTTTATATTCTAGTTTTATGTTTCTTTTATCTTCTTTGTTTGTATCATCTTTTCTGTATTTTAAATATTTATTTATTAAAATGCAATTTTTTTACACTCCGGGTTAGTTGGTAGAAATTAGCAGAATTCTTGGCAAACGACAACAGTGAGGAGATTCCACAAGTCCTGCAAGTCCAAGTTTGTAGAATTACTGGGTTGCAGAGAAGGACCTCCATGGTCTTTCACTTGGGTGATTTTATTTTTTTTTTTAACCTGTGCCAGAACAACTAAAAGAGTTGCAGAAAGAGTAGCTGGCACACAGTTACTCCTGACCATACAAAATACAAGGAAATAGTCCTGAAGATGCACTGGGATAAGTGTTTTATATCTGCATGAAAATCCTAACTGGGTTTTTAACTGTACTGGTGGCTCGGTTGATGCCATAGTGAATAAATCCTGGGCGGGTTGTCTGGAGTTTCCGGTAGCTTTGTCTGTGAGCAAAGCTGGAGCTGTGTTAGAGCTGCCTGCTCAGCTGCCCAGGTCTCATATCTGCCTTAGACAGCAGAGGCACCACTCTCCAACTTCTCTTTAACTGCTAATCTCTGAAGATTTTTTTTTAATAGAAAATTGTATTTAGAAGTAGAAAGAAAGGGGTCTGTTAATTGAAATGCTGATTTTTTTTTTTTAGCAAAACCTTCTTTAATTTTCTTGATCATTAGATATTATATTTCTTCATACATTACCTTTTGGAAAAATAAATTAGTATCAATGTGAGATAAAATACTTGTTTTTTTTAACAGTTGTGTTACAACAGGCTCCATGAGGGTCCAGAGCTGAAAATCGTTTCATCATCTTTATAACACTTCTTTTTCTCTGTCCTCTGTTCATGCAAAAACTTGAATTTTGTATTAATGTTCTCTCATTTCTCTTGTGACTGTGTCTTTGTGGTAATACTGAATCTATCGTAAATCTACTTGAACTTTATCTCCTTGTGGAAATATGTAGTATTTTAGGTAAAAAGGTTAGATATGCAGACTAAAAGCAGCCACTTCTGCCATTGTAAAAGCTTTTCAGAAAATGCATCCCACGGGAGTTAAAATACTGAAAAGGCTTGTATACTTAAGAAATAGAGTATTAAGGCAGTAGATTGTGTTAACCTTGAGTTGAACATGAGTTATGGTATAAAAAGTCACTTTCTTCTGCTCCAGAAAAAAAAAAAAGGGAATTAACATATAGACTGAAGGGTAAATTCTGTCCTTCTTTAAAAAGTGTAATCTAATTAGCATTTTGTGGGATTTACTGGGATGAATTTTCCCCTTGGCATATGCAAATGCAAACAGGGAGAACGTGGGCCCCAGGCTGCTAATGGCAGACATCTGCCTGGAGGGACAGCCATGTAAAGAAATGCCTGCATCCTACCCCCTGAGGACCTGGCATCAGCTGGGGTCATTCTTGAAGTTCTGGGAAGATGTTTTATAATGGGGAAGCTCCTCAGATGGTGAAAATAAGCAAATATCTCTTTTAAAGGGGAAGAAGGATCAGGTGACGTTTCTTGAAATCACACCTGTTGTAAGGTAGACAAAGTTCAAATACCAAATATTCCCTGTGCAACTGCTTCCAAGTATTTTGGCTGTTTTCTCTGAGCCATCTCCATCAAACCTCAGAGTCAGCCTCAGTGCATTTGAGAGACTTCGAGGACAGGGCTCATGAAGGCACGTTCTCAGCTTCTCCAGGGTAGGGCTGAGACCACGTCCTCCTCCTATGAACAAGAGGAGAAGATCAGAGTGGTGATGGAGCACTTGAGATCATCCCTGCATCTGCCTCGCTGCTGCAAACAGAGCAGGAGCAGTGATGGCTGGTGCTCCTGGCATGGGCCACCCAATGCAGTGACACCACCGGGCAGACAGGGTGACATTCCCTGACTCCTGCACACGAAAGTGAGACCGTGGCTGTGCTTTTCTGTTTGCTGCCCACTTTCTTCCCTTGCCCTCCACAAATGAGGTTGCCATTCCCTGAGCTCAAAGCCAAGGCTACAACCAAGACCTTCAGGAATTTTTGGATGGCAAAAGAAAGATATATAGAGACAGATGACTTACAGTTTCCTCAGGCGGCTCAATTTATATCTTAGCATTTGGTTTTTAGGTTTTGGTTGATACCATCAAGAAAATACTAGGGCTTTTTGTTATTTCAGAGAGAGTGCTTAAAATCAAAATCATTTCTCTCACTAGCTGGTAAGTGGATTAGTTTGGCAAATTAAAGCTTTAGTTAGGATGACAGAAAAGAGTGTTTGTCCTTAGTCTTGATCAATGACTCTTGTCTCTAATGTTTCTTTTCTAGAAACTGAAATACTGTATGCATATTTGATATTGTATTTAGTCTCTCAAGATGGCATCCCAGGTCTGATGTTCAATTAGGGAGTGCAGTTCTTTAATCCTTATTTAATTAGAACTCCCTGTCATAGTCCCTGTGAGTTGCATTTATAATTGGATTCTCACAAGTGAGAATATGCAGAGGCTACCTCAAAGGGAAGTTGCAATTTGCTGATGTGTGTTACTTACCTGTAGTTCTTCGAGAATGTTTCCTCTGCATATTCACATTATGGGTCCTGTCCATCTTCTGTTTGTCCTTGGATTTCTGCTGCCCAGCAGCTGCGGTGTTCAGTAAGAATAACTTGTAGCACTGTACAACTCTCAAATCTCAGCTGGCTTGGTGTCATGAGATGGCCCTTGTACAGTCCTAGTAGTCACTGCTCTTCCAGGAAGTTCCTGTAGGCCACCAGCCCTGGAGAACCCAAACCCACTGGTGTGAATATGCAAGGACAGCACTCTCAAAGAGCAAGCCAATGGTAAGTACCCTTTCTTTGTCTTCCCTGATAAACCAAGTATTCTAAATGTTATTTTGTAAGTTCCCTATTGGCAAATTTGCTAGTCTTTCCCTATGATAAAAACATTCTGAGATTAATTTAGAGCTATTGCCTTCCTGGCAAAATGTGGAAAAGTGTCTGTGTTTGCAGATGCTCATTTCAGTTGTAAATTGATGTGCAGCTATCAGTGTGTGGGTGTGTACACATGTTTGAGCTATAATATATATTTCTACCAGACAAAAAGGCACAATTACAGTGCAGCACTATATATTTTACTATATATTCTTCTAGCTGTATTACACTTAAGAGCAGATTAGATAGCAGAACGAGTCACTGACCAAAGTCTTCTAACAGTATGAACAGTGTTAATTCTCAAAACAGATTCTCCAAAAGAAAATCAAAGTTATATTGCTTTTCACTGCTACATTTTTTTCTGAACTTTTGTTTTTTGCAGACATGGAATTCTGCGAGACTCCCCATATCCTGTGCTCTGGCTATCAGAGTGATTTGCACGGCGTGGCTGAGCACAGCTACCCGCTGGAGGTGGGCTCGGATGTGGACACGGAAACGGAGGGCGGTGCGTCCCCGGACCATGCCCTGAGGATGTGGATGAGGGGCATCAAATCGGAACACAGCTCCTGTTTGTCAAGCCGGGCAAACTCCGCATTGTCCCTCACTGACACTGACCATGAAAGGAAGTCTGATGGGGAGAATGGTAATAAAGAAATGCATCTAATATACTCAATAGTAGTAGTAATTTATTCAAAACTTTCTTTTTCTACTTCTCTTATTTTCCTTTTTCCTTTTTTTTTCCCCTCTTTTGTTTTCTTTCTTTTTTTCCCCTTCCTTCCTAGATCCCTGTACTCTGTGTAAGGTGAAGGGATTGTTTGCTGTGTGTATTGTATTTATAGTTTAGACAGAAAATAAGACAAAAAAATGAAACTGATTTTGTTAGAACGTCGTTTCTCTAGAGACTAATAAGTTTCCCACATTCTTCATTTTTATGTCATAGGACATTTATAATTTGAATTGGGTGGCCTATGAATTAGGTTCTAAAATAAATCTATGTATGTACATTTATATCACATTTTGCATACAGTTGTTGCCATGGCTTCTGGGTGTAGCTTTAAGGCTTTTCAACCAGGTGACTTGACAAAGACAGCCTGGAGTCCTAAATGCTCTGTTTGCCTCCAATCTTATGCTACACCTGAAGACATGTCTTTATCAGTAGGACAGACTGAATAGGTCTTTGTCATATCTCAGTTCTGTATTTCTCTGCATATGGAGAGGGGGCTTGTGGGTCACATGGGTTTGGTTTTTGTGTGTGTGTGTTTCATAAATATTCATTCTTGTTCAGGATTTTTTTACTCATTAGCTTTTCTTACAATTTAGTGTGTCACAGAAAGGAAAAATGTGTATTTAATTAAGTAACATGTGGGGAATTAGTATTTTTTATCTCGTCATTAAAATTGATTAAAATCTACTCTGTTTCCTTACAAAGTATAGTAAGTAAACAAATTTATCATGCTTAAGATCAACAAGCTTAGCTGATATTTTAATTTCTATGTTTAATAGCTGCATGTTATGGCAGGTCTAGATGTTATTAAATATTGACACTTCAGTGTTGACAACGATATATTTTATGCCTCTGTAGTCATAAGGTGAAAGAGATTTCAGTTATAAATAGCATTTCTATACTTACATGTATGAATTTATCAAATATGAAGCTCGTAATTATATAATTTCACCTGGATGTCTGCCAATACCAGTGATAATGTCCAATATAGGCTCAAAAGCATAACGTTATCTGCTTGAGGTTAAAAAAGAGATTTCAGTGCATGGCTTGTTTCTAATTAAATATTCCTTTGAGGATTAAGCATTCTGTGCTATCACATTTTATTGTGTTGCTGGAATCAGTTCATGTTTAGATGTCACCCTATTTCTGCTGTGCAATGGCTGCCTGTTTTCCAGATCCCTGCTTCTGTGGGATCCATCCTCTGTAAAGTGTTTGTTGCATGGGAAGGTTTTGTTTGGGCTTGAGGGAGGATGTGTGTTTGTGTGTTTTCCTAAGACATTGGGTTTTAGATGGTGGCTGAAGGAATTGAATCTGCTCGGCCCTGAACTATGAAAGTGTTTGAAAGGGAAGGCTACACAGAAGGAATGTGCATACTTGTGCCATTTAGGTTAAAAAATACACATTTCTCTTGTAAGGTGTTGGGAAGCAGATGTATTGAAAGCAAATTAAGCATATAACCGAGTTCTGTATTTCAGTCTGGAGTGCAGTGGTGCAGCTGGGTGTTGATGATATTTTGCTTAGTCATACATGTAGCACTAAATAAGTAATCTTCTGTAGATGAAAATTACTGTAAGTAGTGCACCTTCGTCATCTTGCAGGGATGTAGCAAGAACTGTGGGTTAGGTGTTGTTATGATAGGGACACAATCGTTGTGCTTCCCCACCAAAGAATGGTTTCTTCTAAAGGTTGTCTCTGAGAATGATTTTAATCAATTTAAACTGCTGTAGATAGAGTAGTCTTTTTGCATGTGGCTTTAACATTTCATTTCTTGTAAGCCTTATAACAATTTTTAAATCAGGGATTCATGTTTGAGGTGCTTGAGCACCAATTTTAACTAAATAGTTGGGAGAGGAAGGCGAGGACAAGAGCAAGTTCGAAGAGAGAGAAACTGAGAGCACAAGTTCACTTGAAGTCTAGGTGTTTCCAGGCAGGGCCAACTAAACAGGTATCAGTGCTTCCTGTGCTGTTGAGTCACTATAGTAATTACAGTCTTGAAAGTTAATGTCTGAATAAATTTGAGCACCATGGTTCTAGCTATGTTTGTTTATATCATCTATTATTTCACAGGTAAGTTCATAGCCAAGATTCCTGATCCACAGAGCAGTGTGCTTTTCATCTGGGTTTGCACTCAGCAACAAAGCACTCTTTGAATACAGAAGTTCATAAATCTCTGCTTAAATGATGTCATAGATGGCACATCTTCCCGTTTCTATGCAGTCCCATGTGCCGGGGGCTTTATCAGGAAGCCACAAGTGCTGCATTTATCCTTGTCAATTCCTGCCATGGAAATGTATTTTTTTCATGCCCGCCAGTAACTTCTCTGGTGTGAAAATGAGAGAGTGCATACGATCTGTTGCTGGAAGTACATGAAATATTAGTTTCCATGATACTTTCTAATTGCTTTAAAAATATTTAGCAATTCTGGATTTCAAGTGGTTGTGAATGTAGCTATTTGTAACTGGGGTAAAATTAATGAGAAAGGTACAGTTATTGCATGATTTGAGAAAACTTTGTTATTGTTGTCCATATTTTGAAAGGGTCAGTAAAGTTTCGGGTTTGGGTTTATTTTTTTTCTTCCTCTATGAGCACAATTTTTGCTACAAATGCAGAACAGCTCTTTTTGTGGTAGTATTGGGACAATTATTTGCATGGGCTGCAGTAGATGTGCTTTCAAGGCAGTTTTTTGCTTTACATTGATCTGAAGCTTATATACTTTGTAAAATTTTCTTCTTTTTTAGCTATTTCTTGACATTCTCCTATTCATTCTAAGCCCTAGCTTGAAGTTCCCTGGCACAGGATATATATTTCTCTCTTTATTGTGGGTAGCCCAATTTGAGGATTGTTTTCCTTCATAGACATACCAACTCTGTCATAATCACAGTTAAAACACACTCTGGTTGTTTTGGCAGCATTGAACAGGTTGTATGAAACACCAACGTTCCCATTTAGTGTTGTCAACGTTAATGGCAACTAATAATAGCCCATTAGTGCACAGACTGCCTTCAGCTTTGCCTGAGGCTAAGCAAAATATATATTAACTGCACGAAATGAATGACCAATTTCTTGGGCATCGTTGCTTATCTCTGGTAAAGTATAAATAGCTCCATTTAAACACAGTGTTACTCTACAGTATGTGAATGCAAATTTCAGACGGCAACACCACAGAATAACCATATCAAAAATAGTTCCTTTATTCCATTGAAGACTGCACTTACCCTCAGTTCACTGGTACAATGGTATCTGTCACTGCAGCATGTCAGAACATCAAGTTAAGTGCTTTCGTCTGCCAGACTACTGAGCTGGCAAATTTATTTATTCATTTGTTTGTTTATATTTCTGGAGTATGTGGTCCAGAAGAGGATACAAACCTGATCCACAGAAAGCGATATCTCCAGATATATCCCTAAAATTACATGGTTTGACACAGATCTGACTCCCACACTAGGTAGTGTACTAAAAAGCAGCCCACAGTCCATTTTGTGTCCATATAACCTTCCTCGTTGTTGTTCATTCAGTTCTTACATTTTCCTTCACAGGATGTCAATGCAGCTGTGACATGATGAATTTGACCTCAAGTGCATTTATGCCATGCCACAATCCATTTTTGAGCCACATTTGGCACATCTGCACAACCATCAACTCTTTCACTTTTAGCTGCTGCATCTCAGCTGAGAGCTAGTGTGGAACTTCAGCCATTCCTACAACAACACAATTTTTAACCTTCATTTTGTCAGATTGCTTTGGCATACTTTTAAGTCTGAGTTGTTTGGCTCATTCCTGACATCTGCTTAGATGTTTTTATGCAGTTAGTTACTCTTTCTCTACAGTGACAACCAGTAGGAGAGTACAGGATTCTCAGCACTGGAGGAGTGTACTGTGAAATGCAGACTCATCTTGGAGCCAGATTCCTGTTCAGTTTCTTTGGCTGAATTATTTTATGACAACTGGGTATTAGCTGTAGCTCACAATGACTTCTTTGAGATTTGTAGGCGAGAAATTAGGGTGTTAGTACAGGCTGAAATACCACTGGTCATGCAATGCAGCATTAGAGTGCTTGAGATCTGGTATGGGGACTTTTTTTAATAACATACTTGTCTTTTAAAAACAAAGCAAGAGGGGGGGGAAAAACCAGCCCACATAAATTGTTTGGAAGATTTCTTGATGTCAGTGTATGGGATCAGATTCTATTTGAAACAATACTTCTAATAATAACAAACATTTTAAACAGCAGACTGCAAAGATGGGATAATAATATTAGCCATATATTAATAAACAGATGTAGTAGAGAAATTAGTAGGTTACAGATCATAGCTGAGTTTAATGAGCTTAGAAATGTGTAAGATTATTCTTGTGTAATTCATCTAAGTATTTGTTTTAGAGCCTGGGAGCAGTGATCCATTTAAAAGAGCTTTTGACTGTCCCTAAATCTCTGGGGATCTTTCATTTTGATTGCTGGGCAGATGGGTGAGTTTTGGACAAGTCACCTTAGTTCTTTGCACTTCATATTCAGTATCAAAGGGATAAAGATACTTAATTAGTAAAAGAAATACTAGAGTGGCTGATGCTGTATGAGAAGCACAGCTTTGTGAACGCTGTAGTTACACTGACATGGGGAGGATTTAGCTAAGGACAAGGCTCTGATTTAATTTATGGTGTGTGTCAATAGACCTACTGTGAATTCACACCTGTTTAAATTAGGCTCGAATTTGGCTCTTCGTAAAAGTCTTGTGTTTAATGTAAGAAAGTGACAGCATGGCGATTAATGTTGCTGTTATTTACTGTTATTTTGTAAACAAGTCAGGCATTAAGCTGATCTCTGGCTTTCTCATTTCTCCAGGAAATTATTACCAACAGCTACATTACAATAACAATACATGCTCTGAGAAGTGGGCATGTGACTGCCTCTTTATGCAGGATTGTGTTTGTAATAATGATGGCTGAAGTATATCCATTAGCTCCTGTCCTGTCACTCTCTATTTACAGTGGTGCAATTAAGAAATTGAATTACTAATTTGCAAGTAGACCCATTAGGTCTAATATGTGTAAGTAGCCTTGAAAATATAAAGGTAAATATTGGTCTTAATCCCATTCCCTCTGTCACTTAGTATTTTTCTCTTTGTTCCTTGTATGCTGTATTTTGCTTTGTTGTTGTGGCATGGATTGCATTCTGTTTGTACACTCCTGCCTATCAGATCATTTAAGGCACCTAATAGATTAAGGCAACCTCATCAATAAAATGCAAAAGCCCTCGTGGTGAAATTCCTTCAACTTCTGTAGTTTACTATAGCTTGTCAGATATTTGATTGATGATACTTCGAGATATTTGACAGAAAAGGGCCACTTACCTTCCCGTAATAAAAGACTTCTGTTGCCTCTGTTGTGGAGTTTTTTTGATCTTTTAGTGTTTGGATGGTGTTTATGTTGGTTCCTTCTGCCGTTGTTTCGCAGAAGGCTGCTCAGAGTGGAGGGAAGCACGTGAACCCCTGCAGTAACATAGCAATGCCTTTTGGGGAGCATTGGCATATTGACTGACAGGCTAACTGCTCTGCTGGAGTTGTTAAGAGTGTAGGATGCTTTTGTTGACCTTAGAGTGGTTCCTTTGGAAATGTTCCTGTCTCAAAGGCAGCATGTAAGTTATCTGAATTGCTTTGGGTAAGTGCGAGATGCTTCTGTGAGCACTGCAGCATCGCCTCAGCTGTAATATCAGGCAGGTCTTGAGCTCGTGCCCCCAGTATTTAAACAATTTATGGAATTGTTTATGTACGGAAATTCAGCTAATGACTTTTTTTGTCAGTGTTGTGGGGGAAATTCTGCCTTTTAAAATTACCCTCTTTATTACTTTTTCTAACAAGGGCATTGCATCTGCATGTCTGCTATTTTAATCTTTACAGTTTTCATGTGGTCTGTTGAAATCAGTACACAATATTAAAACATTCCCCTTTTTGTGGTTCTCTTTTAAGCACAATGAACACTAATTTAAAGACAAATATCAATATTTAGTATCTTACATTAAAGATAATGAAACAGTGTTTAGAATGCAGCAGAAATACTTTATATATTCCAGAATCTAAATGACCTTTGCCCTCAGCATAGTAAAACCTATCAATGCATTTGCGCAAGGTTGTGGAATATTTTTATCCCTGCAGTTTTGTTTTCTTTCATGGGTGGGAGAGGGGAGAGGGAGCAAAGCTTGAGGAGAAGAGTCAGATCTAATTTTTATTCCAGAAATCAGTAAATTGGCATTAGAGCTTAGAAAAAAATCTCTTTGCTTTCCTCTCCTGTGTGATACAGCAAGTATAGTGGATGTGCCTTAAGGAGCCAGCAGCAATATAAATTATCACTCCTTCTTTCATTTAAATCCTTTTTATTTTCTCAGTATTCTGGATGGGAATGTGAAGGAAAATTATCTCCAGAAATATTTTACAGTGCAAAAATACGTTGCAGTGATTCTGCAGTTCTTGGGACCTCAGTTTATCTAGGCTGCCACAGGGGGGGAAAACTGAGATGGGATAGACAGATCAGTGTCTGCTGTCTGTCAGGGTGCTGCCGTGCAGGAGGGTGAGTATTGTCTGATATTTCATTTCACAATCTTTATGAGACCAGGCAAACACTGAACAAAATACTTTTGTTAAGCATTTACTGTGAATTCTACAGGAGAACATCTCTGGACAAGTGTGTTGCTGGGAACAGTTCCATTCTAAACAATCAGCATGTCTATCCTGATGTTTTATTTATGTTGTTTTATTAAGTTTACAGTATTTTTTCTCTCTCATCTCTTTTGGTTAAATTTTAAAATGTTTTAGAAGATCAGCAATCTGATTTACAGAAAAAACCTGTAGTCATATTTTATATGTATATCCTTTGGGATTATTTGGTTCCGTTTTGTAGTTATTTTGAAATACAATTAATTTTCCTTATATGTCTTAAAATGTAGGTATTTCTACCAGTTGGATCCTTTTTTTCATCAAAGTTTTGGATATTCTACTTAAGGCTGAAAGTTGAATATCATTAGTCCAAAATAAGGCTAAGGGAAAACTTGTGAACTCTGATCATGGAAGATTAAAGTTAAGTCTGCTACATAAATGAGATCAAGTTACTCTCATTTAGTTCCTTATATTGTCAGCCAGTATGGTTTTAAATACAAAGAGAACTGGAGTTTTTTTCATTCCCATAGCAAAATGCTTTACAGCTGCCGCATCACAGAATGGTTTGGGTTGGAGGTGAAGTTAAAGATCATCTTCTTCCACCTCCTGCCATGGGCAGGGACACCTTCCACTATCCCAGGCTGCTCCAAGCCCCATCCAGCCTGGCCTTGGACACTTCCAGGGATGGGGCATCCACAGCTGCTCTGGGCAACCTGTGCCAGGGCTTCTCCACCCTCACAGGGAAATAATTCTTCCCAGTATCTCCTCTAAACCCACCCTCTGTCAATTTAAAGCCATTCCCCTTTGTCCTGTCATTCCATGCCCTTGTCAAAAGTCCCTCTCCATCTGTCTTGTAGCCCTTTTAGGTACTGGGAGTGCTCTGAGATCTCCCCAGAACCTTCTCTTCTCCAGCCCAAGCCCGTTTCCTTAGCTCCAGCTCTCTGAGCATCTTCATGGCCTCCTCCTGACTTGCCCAAACTGTGATACCATAAGTGAAATAAAAAGGGATCTAGCAAATGAGTACAGGATGGATACAGAAGTGACAAATACTGACAAATTATCATTTTAGGGTCTAGCAAGCTTTAATCTACATATTATTTCTTCTTGATGATGTGAGATCTAAGAATTTATTGTTGTCCTATGGATGAGAAAGGTTGTTCGTTCTTCCATTCCAACCTTTTTTAATTTTTACCTATTTAATTCATTGTGTGCTAAATTATGTGAGAAAGTATTATCTTACATTTTCAAATTTGTTAGTATTTCATTTCCTCTTGGGACTAAGATGAAGATCAGCATAAATCTGTATTATTCAGAGTTACGAATATTAGCATATCCCCATCTTACAAAAGGGGACTATTAATAGTAGCAAGTAGCTTTCATCTAGAAGAAACAAAGTGACTGCTTCCCATGGCTGCAGTCTTCATAGTCTTCTAGAAGTGAAAGCTGAGCTAAATGTATTAGCCTATTTCTAATTTCTGCAATAGAAAATAGGTGAAGAATGAGAAGTTGTATATGAAATTGGAGTTCATTTTTTCAGAATAAAGCAGATTTGAATTCTGCTTGTTTCAACTTGTTTTTATATACAGGGCTTAAATGAAATTCAGCATTTTCTATATTAATTTTGTTTATTTAATCATATCTAGCTCTATACCCTCACAGAAGAAATTCTTTTGTACACAGAAGAAATGTGTACAATTAGCTCTTCTAGAATATGGGTCCAGGAGCACCAAATAATGCCTGCAGGCTGCTTCTCTTCCCTAACAGATGTTTTTGAGTACTATTTTAATCAGATTCACGTATTCTGATGACTCATTATATTGCCAGTGGTTTTTTCTTTGTCTTCGATTTCTACCCCAGATGATCTGCAATGTAGATTTTATACCATGTTCCCAGCAGTGACTTTCAGCTGAGCAGCACAATGTCAGCTTCTGATCATGAGCTGCTGGCCAGGAGCTGTTCGGGCAGCCCTTGGGGCATCACAAACCACGAGCTGTGCAGTAATCGTGTTCCTTTGCCTCCAGAAAGGGAGCTGGGGATCATCTTTGATTCCATGAAACCACATATCCTATAAGATATCTGTGTGAGAGGAAACACCTGCAAGTGAGGATGGCTTAGGCCATCAGGTTAGGGTTGTTCAGCTCTATTGCTGGAAACTTTGTTAAAAGGTCTCAAAAGCAGGTAACAAAGGGACAAAAGTTAAGGGTATTTCTAGACTGTGTATTGTATTAATTAGGGTTCATGGCACTCCTCCCTCCCATTTAATTGAAAAGGTTTTACTCATCTCTTTCAATGTAGCTTTTAAACTTTTTCCCTCTCTGCCTACAATTATTTTTGAGTAAATGTATGTTATGAACTGATACATACCTTTTACACATACCAAAGTCACAGTAAGTGTTGTTCAGACTTGTCTGCCCTTCTCATTGCTTTGTTCAGCATCAGTGTCAAGTGCCACTTTGGGCTTGAGAACATCCTATTTGATTAATTTTTCCCCAAACAGTGCTTTTGAGACAGCAAACTTTGTTACTGCCCAATCACACTAAGCTCTTTTAGAGCAAGTATTTTACTGTGGCAGAAGTGGCAGGGTCATAATGCATGTTTTGAATTTTTCTGCATAATTTGGTATAAACGTACCTCCATTTGCCCAATCAGAAAGTATCTGATGTAATTTGCTTGAATTGAATCTTCCTTGAATTGTTGAGTAAGAGAGCTGCACTGTCAGTGGGACCTGATGAGTGATGCAGGATTTACAGCTCAGCACTCGAGACTTCTCAGTTATTTTCTTTATGACAAAACAGCTTGTGGATGCTTGCACCTTTTGATTACCATGGAAAGGTTTAGGTTATGCTGCTGGTCATAGACGGGGGTGGAACTTCTGCTGTAAAGCGATAAAGTTTCTAGTGAAGGGAAAATCTCCAAATTTTTTTTATATACTTTTAAATTTTTGTTGAGGCCAAAAAGTTTCCCAGAATATTACATAATTTCCTTTTATAAGGAAGATGATAGTGATATATATTTATAAGGAAGCATATGTGACTAGAAGTGAGACTTCACATTTTGTGCCTTTTTCAAAAATCCTCAGCCCTTCTCTCTGCCAGCTCAGAAGTTGTTCCAGTGCTTCTCCACTGCTTCGATAAAGGAAGGCCTTCCCCTGCATTTTGTGTGGGTTTGTGGGCAGCACGTGCTGGTGAGCATTTGTGAAGGTGGGCACAGTGGCTGCAGGGGCCAGGGCTGCTCTGCCAGAGGCATCAGAGCCCAAATGTATTTCTTCCAGGGCGTCTGTAATTACTCAAAGCTTAGAATTGCAGTTCTTCCTCTGCAACAAGGGGCACTGCCCAAATGCTTTTCTGTGATGTGCTCAATGTGTCTACAACTATCTTTTATGTCTTTGCCTGTGGGAAAAAACATAATTGAGTCATTCTTCCTGAAGCCTGTGTGGTTGTGTGTTCAGCCAGTACAGTGTTCATTTCAAAACTCCTATTGATGGTTGCATTGATTATTTTTATGTTAGCCTGTAATTCTGTCTCCAGTCTCTCTTTTTGATTTTTATAGTTCACTACCTACTGAACAGCAAATTCAGCTATGTTCAGTTGTGTGCATATTTTTTTAGAAATATAATCTCCTGAATCCAGATTTCTCAGTAGTAGCTAATAGCCTACAGTACTTGAAAGCTCCTTTTTCTTTTTATAACCTATCTCTTTTCCAATACATTTTCTGATTACTACACTACAGTTCGATTTTTATTGGATCATTTTAGAGTGTAATAATTCATTTCTGATCCCTAGTACCTCTTGTCCATGTCTGAAGTACTCCACATTATTTCAGTCACTCATTTTTATTGACATCTTTTCTCTAAAGGCAGTCTTCTGCCATTTCTCTCAAAATATCTTTCTGGCATCACCATTTTAGACTTGTGATATCCAATTTCTTTTTAATACAAAATCAAATAGAAAGCATTTTCTGTACTTCACCAGCCAGCTCTAGTGGAATTTTCTGAGCTTTCTTCTAGCTATCCTATACATTACTTGGTGGCTAATTATGGCAAAAACAATACTACAGCTGTACATGCAATAAGATAAACATATTTCTTTGCAACTGCTTTGCAACTCAAACAGTGCTTATTAATGTTAAATAAAGAGTCATAATATATAGAGTCTAAAGCAACTGATTTTTTGCATAAATCTGTGTAGAATTATTTTTTCATTCATTGCTTCTATAACAGTTTAGATTGAATTATTAACTACTTTTTGTTTGGGAAAAAGAAGAAAAAACCCCACATGTCCCTTCAGGTTTTGCAGAAAGCTAAGTCAAATCCTGCAATTTTAGTTAAGTTTCTCTTTCAGGCTCAGTAAGAGCTCTTGAGATGCTGAATTGTGGCCACTCTTACTGCAAGAAGCTTCTGGTAAGAGAAATGGCAGAGAGTTGCCATTTTCAAATGGTTTCAGATTGTTTTCTTCCACAGCTTCAGATCTGTGCAGTCATGAAAAAAATAGTTCCTGTCTGTGGACTCATGTGCAGGCTCTGCACAGCTGGCAGAGCTCAGGCTGTAGGTTCCCACTGGGGGAATTTGCCTCAGGAGTCAGAATGTGGAAACAGACCCTCAGCCAGCTTGGGAGCAGGAAGGGCAGTCCACAAAGTGGAGATGTTTGACTGTGGGCTTTGCCAGCTCAGATCACGTTTCGATGATAATCTTTGACAGAAGTTTTCTGTATCACAGAAAACCCACCCACAGTCTCCTGCTCCACTGTCCCTCTTGTAGCTGCCCTTTCAGTATGTAACGATGGAGCTTGGAGTTTGATATGCCCATGGATGTTGTGGTGAATGAACCAACCAGGGGGCCACAGAGCCCAGAAAAAGAGGTTTGGTGGGCTGGTACCAAAAACCCCTTTCTGTGAAGATGGCTTCTGCCTTTGAATTCCTAGGATTCCTGAGGGGCAGTTTGGTCTAGAGTTGACAGACACCCCTTGTATCCCCTAAGGGAAGGTAGCCAGACCTTCCCCACCTTTCTCCTCTTCCTATAGGACCCTGCTATGCCACCCCGCCCCCTTCCCTGTATCCCTTTAAAAAGCCTCTCAGTCTCTTATCTTGTTCTCTTCGCATCTGGTCCCCTTTGAGGGAGCTTTTACAATAAACCCTTGGAACACCAGCTGGAGGAGCCACCTCTGCTCATTTGTTTCTGGTCACACCTGCGCTATCCACAAGCCCCAGGCACGCTGGGCTCCGTGCCCTCTACCGCCGGGGCTGGGAGGCTGGCTAGCGAGGCACCGAGGTGCCGCAGGGTGTTCTCCCTTTGTGTTGGACATTCTGGACCAAGCTGCGGCCCCCCCAGCCCGGCCAGCATGTTGGCGTTTTAATATACAGAGAAGAGAAATGAAAGCAGCAATTGAGTACTCTTGGGAGTGTAGTTGTCTAGCTCAGGTGTACAACATAGCAGCCAAAAAATACGTGGCAGAAGCTTTCTGTCCTGCTGCTTTCCCTCCTTCCTGCTGCAATGTTCTCTGGTTGCTTGCCTGTCTTAAAGACTCCTTATGTCCTTTGAGGACACCAGCATATTTTGGTGATGGTGTTAGTAAAGTCCTTGACTGGTAATAATCTGAAGCTTGAACCTTAAGTACCAGTGTACTGATAAAGCTGAAAAAACAAGCTTAGTCAAGTGAAGAAGTGGAAACCTGAGGTGTCAAATGAATTTTAAAATACATTTATGAGGCCCGGCAATATCTTTATACCTCATAAGTGTGAGTGGTTGTGCTGAAATCCATTGCTACACAAATTCAAAAGGTATGCAGGTAAAAAGTGTGGAACTTGTTTATCTCTATAAATTTTTTGTTGGAGTTTGGGTTGGTTTGCACAACTAATACATCAAAATTTTAGTTAATTTGAAAAACGTTGCAGAATTCTTCAGATGAGAGAATTTCTTCTCTTGGTTTCATGTATTGATCCATGTGCGAATACAAGAAAAGCAAACATCCCAAAAAGCAGCTGACTGGGCAGTCAAGCGTTTCTTCCTTTTCATATGAATAATAATTGCATTTGGAGGAGTTCTTCAACTGGCTTCTGCCCAGCAGCTTGCGATGTAATTTCAAATGTGGGCTCTTCTTTGGAGGCTTCCAATGAGTCACTAGAACAGGAAGATGACAAACAGGTACTACAAGTAGGTCTTTCTTACAGGCTCACTCTATGGCTGATTTAATTACTTCTAAAAATGTTTTCTCTACATGTGTTTTAGAGGTAGCGATCTGAAAACAGATGAAAAATATTTCAGTGTTGGTTTGGGTTTTTTTCTTATTGACTATTTTATTTCCTTAAGACTAGCAGAACAGGAAATAACCTTCCCCTTATCTAACCTGGTTGATTTTAAATACTTACCAAATTCAGTGGCTTTTCTGAGCTCCTCATCTTTCGAGTAGTTTCTTGACTTTTCTCTTGAATATAGCTTGTTCTGCTAACATGAGGGCACCTGGGGAATTAGCTAGAGGCATGCTTCTGGGTCACCTCAGTTCTGTGATAAACTGGTAACTGTGACTGAAGTTTATACTCATCCTAAAGGAAAATATCCAAGAAGCAGAAAACCTGGTTTCATTGAGCTGTTATTTCAGAGGTTGGAACATGACAAACTGTAGTGAAAGTATAGAGAAAGCCATAGTTACTCCCATTCTGCTGGGTGGAATTTAAAGTATTTGGAAATACTCTCTGTTCATTACACCAGATCGCCTCTTCTTTGCAGCTTGTCTAGTATTGCTAGAAATGCTTACCTATGTTTACTATATACAATGAACTTTTATCAGTTAATGAAATAGTAGGAAAGATGCAAGAAAAAACCTAATCAGAATAGCACACTGTCATAGAGACAGGACATAAGCAAAGACTTAGTTAACTTTGTTAACCTTATCAGCTGGCAGTTTTCTAATCTCCCAAACAATGCTTCCAGGCAGTGATTTTTATTATTTGCATTAGAAGAATGCTAATAGAGTCTCATCAAAATCAAGACTTATGTTACTTCACATTATACAGATACAGTTAAAAGATGAGCCAGTCCCTTGAAGAGCCCAAATGATATAGATATATTTTTATATATATATATTGATTATTTTATCTCTTATCTTCCACAGGTTCATTCCAAGCCTCATGTAATATGCATAAAGCTCTTCAATAAAGAATTTTGTTATTAACTGGGAAGAACTTCTTTATTATTGTTATCTGTTTTTCAGGTGGTATCAGACTTTGCACAACTGTTTAGTTTCTGCAGAAGAAAGCTGTTATTGTGTCAAGGATAATTGTTTTTTATATTTTTAATTTATTGAAACCTTTGTTTCCCACATAGTATTTTGTAGCATAGAAGTAGTAGCAGTTGAAACAGGGAAGTGGAAGAGACCATTAAAAGGGGTGCTTGCTGCCTTTATTGCTTATGTTTTGAAACATTAATTACCAAATATACTTAAATATAGTATTTCCAATTTTTAAATTATAAAAAATGGAGCTGTTTATTACAGTATTAAAATTTAGCTGGTTGGGCTTTTAATATCTGAAATGTGGAGATGATAGCATGACACAGTGTTAGGGACATAAAAATATTTATGAGAAATTGTCATGAAATGTGATAGAAATGTGATTCTTATCTGATATTTAAACTGCAGACACTAAAACATCATCCCTGACACACAAGTCGATACCGAACATTTTAAAGATCCTGAAGGATACACAGCAAACTGAATGAAATGCAGTGTGGGGGATAGTAACCAAATATAAAATATTTAATAGGAGCTGCTTTGGAAAGCAGTAATGCTGAAAGGGGCCTTAAGGGCCAGTAAATGAGATAAATAGAGCCAACAAGTCAAATGCTTCTTTGGGCTGCATGTGTACATGTGTTTTGTCAAGGAACTATGAAATATTGCAGCTGTCACTAAGACTTCTCAGACGAGTCACTTCCAAGCATTCCAACACCAGGGATGTTTAAAATCAAAGAATCTCAGAGTAGCGCAAAAATGCAGTTGTGTCTTTGGGACTTGTTATTCAAGGAAAGGTTTTTTTTAAAAGGCTTGAATCTGTAGAGAAAGTCTAAATTGTTACTCAGATAATTGAAACAAGTATGGGGTGCAGGGAGGGAGGAGCTCTGTAGGTCTGTAACAGCCCGGGTGGTGCTGTCATCACCAGGGGCGCCGTGCAGAATACCAGCAGAACTGTCTGCTGGCAGACACAGACCCGGCAGTGCCGGTTCAGGAGCTGGAACTGGCAGTCTGAGGAATTTAAATATGCAATCAGAGACAGTTTCTAAACTGTGTAGTCATTCAACATGGGGAATAATTTGCCAAGGGACTGTAAGTCCTTAGCACTTGGAGCCCTTGTGCTATGAGGGTTAATGTGAGGGTCACTGGTTGAAACTTGTTCTGACTGTGAAGGTGATCAGACTGGATGGGTGCATTGACTCTTTCCTTGCTTCTGTAAACCTATTATGTTTCTACTGACTATTAAATTTTTCCAACTTGTCTGTTTTAGAGTAGTAAGAAACAGTAAATGAAATGGTAGAGGTTTTGTGGCTGAAGTTGTTTATAACCAGCCAACACATTTGAGTATATACTACACAGGACGTGACAAGCATGTGATTATTGATTGCTGTTCTTCATCAGTTTGTAGTCGAAGGAAATAACCCAATAGATCTTTCCATCTCTGACTTGTGTGTATTGTCTATAGATGGTAGCAGCTGCCCTAAACATTTGGCAACTGGCCCAAGCCCAAAAATTAACACTAAAAAATTAATTTTCTATAAGGTAATAAGGACAAAGGCCATTCAATTTCTTGTTTATGCAGAAAGCTTATTGAATCTGAAGATGATACATCTGGGAACAAGCTGGTGGAACCCATTTGTAAAATAATAATGCCTACTCATCACAGAAGGGCTTGTGCAATAATCAGTTAGTCATTAAATAAAGGGATTTTTAGTAGAGTACAGGTCAAGATACTTATCTATGAAAACCCAAACAGACAAATGTTTATTAAAGATTTAAGCAAAGACATTAAAGAAATCTACATCTAATCAAACTGTGCCAGGATTAAATGAGAGCCTTCCCTTTATTATGTTACTGCATTGCTGCCCTCCCCTGACAAGGTGTTAATCACAGCTTCTTTGTATCTTGTATAGTTTGCACTTCAGATTCCAGGTGTAGCAGGGTCTGTTTCTTTTAAAGTTTTTCATCTGTTCCAGTGTATTGGCTTTTCTGCCTCAGTTGGAGGCAGTTGGCTTGTAGTCTTTTGACGGGTCCAGACAGATCTAATTTTTCGCTTCCTAGGGCTCTTGATTAAGGGTGGACACTGCTAATTAATCCACTTTGCATTTTGAGTGGCTGATCTGCAAAGTGTCTGTCAGTGCGGTGTATCTCACCTGTAATTATATTTCATCTCCTCTGTTGTAAGCAGGCTTTGCTGAATACTGCCTCTGGAAAATTTTGAACTGGGGATGTGGTGTATCTCTTGAGCATTGTCTGTATGTCTTGCCAAATGCGTGACATAGAAATTGGAGTAAGGCCTGGGAAACTACAGGCTGGTCAGATTCCCTTTGATCTGGGCAGGATCAGGGAGCTGATCCTCCTGGAAACTGGGCTAAGGCACATGGAAAATAACGGGGTTGATTGGTGATAGCCGACATCACTAAGGACAAATCATGCCTGACAAATTTGGTGGCCTTGTGTGACAGGGTTACAGTGTTGGTGGATAAGGGAGGAACAACTGACAGCATCTGCCTGGAACTGTGCAAAGCAGTTGACATTGTCCTCATGACATCCTTGGCTCTAAACTGGAGAGCCATGGATTTGATAGACGGACCACTTGGGTGGATGGTTGGACTCAGAGCTGTAGTCAACATCTGGATGCCCTAGTGGAGGCCAGTGAGGAGTGAGTGACATTCCTCGGGTCAGGAGCGCAACCAGTGCAGTTTAACATCTTTGTTGTGGTGTGGACAGTGGGGTCAGGGCATCCTCAGCAGGTTTGCCAGTGACGCCGAGCTGTGGGCTGTGGGCGATGATGGAGGGAAGGGAGGCAGTCCAGAGGCACCTGGATAGGACAGAGGGATGAGTCTGCACAAACCTCATGAAATTTGACAGGACCAAGTGCAAAGTCCTACCCCTGGTTTGAGGCAGTCCTTAACTAAAAATTAATGTGAGGAGAATTCTGCTTGTCTAAACCTTACAGACTGCTTCTTTAGAATAGAACTAACAGTGATTTTCTTATCCATGGGCTAGAATGTGACTATTTCAAGACCGTTGCAAAAAGTTAAATTGCTTTGAAACAAATGTAAATCGGGTGCTGCCATTGTTCATTGAGAACCAGAGAAACTGGACTTATATTTGAATATAAAAATTCTGATCTATTATATTAACTTTACTGCAATAGATCAGTGTTTTTAAATACATTTACAAAAGCACTTGGAGTGTGTAAAAGGCTGCCTTCCCTTTCATTATCTATTGCAGTTGTGTGCTACTCTTCTTTTGTGACTGCTGCATCTCGTGAGGCAGAGGAATGTACTGAAGGCATTTTATTCTCTCACACTGGAGCATTACACTTCATGACTGCCCTATCAACATTAAGGCATAGGAAACAATGACCCTTGGCCTAGAATTTTTTTTAACAAGGTTCAGAATTCAAGTTATATGTCAGTCTGGTTTTGTTTTAAAAGCACAGCGAGTGAATGTGACTGCAGCTAGCTCCAACAGCAGTGTGTTCTGTGAGCTGGCAATTACAGGGCATCCGAGCAGCTCAGTCCAGCTCAGCACTGGTGGCAAAGCCCAGTCACAATTTGTTTTGTTTTAAAAAGTAGCAGTACTTTTATTTGGCTTCTGGTTGTTTCCTTGAGCAAAAACATTTGTTTGAACTGGGAGTTTTACCTGAGGAAGGGCTGTATGATTTGACATTCATTGAGCCAGTTGCCAGAACAGGAACAGAACGTGATCTTGTGCTCTAGAAGTTCTAAAAATTAAGCACTTTGCTGGCATTATTAGACATAGTTCTGCTACCTCATTATGAATTAACTTATAAGTGCTAATAGCTCATGGCAAAGGCATTCATTATGTGTAAATACACGTGACTAAATTAATTATCGCTATCATTTACATGCTGACTAATCCATACGTTTTATGAATTAGAAGATTTCAGCCCTGCTGTATAAACTCATTTGTATGGGAGCAGAATTTGCTTCATCATGTTGTTAACAGCAAATACTAAAATCTCTACCTTTATTCTTCACATAGGCAAAGATAACAGAGTGAGCAGGGGAATGAAATCATAATGTGTGTATATTACTGTGCCATGGAATTAAACAAAACATGTTCCCAAGGAAGTTGGAATAGTGATCTTCTGTATTGTGAATAGAAGTGTGCCAAGGGAAAGAGGTCTGGAACAAAGGAAACTCATGTTCCTATATTCCTCAGTTAGTATAAACATTCACTGGGAAATTAAGGGCTTCTAGAAAAAAGAATTTAACAATGTGTTGCCTGTTAAACTTGAATCTTCACAGCCCTCTGAATATCGCTATGTGCCTACAGGTGCATTTTCAGTGTTGTTTGATATTTCACGTGAAACAATGCTGTACTTATTTTCTGTATTTATTCTCCTCTTATGATAATTAGTCTAAGAACAGCAAATCTAGTTATCAAAAATATTTCTAGTGTCAGAATTAAAGGTCTGTATGCATATACATTGTATTATAGTCACTGAATTTTCTGCCTGTGACTTCTCCCTCAGGTCATTTTGAGTCCACAGAATAGTCTGTTCCCACTATGAAGACAAACTATTTGATGTTTTATTTCATTTTAATTGTTCAGTGTATAACCTTAAACCTTATATATTACCACTATTCAAACATGGTTCTTACAGTACTATTACATTGCTATTGGCAAATCTGTGGTGCTCATCACTATGATATTCAAATACTTCATCTATGTGTATGTATTTCTCTTTGCAATAGCCCTGGGAAACAATGGGGATATTTACCTCCATTTTACGGCTGGGGATTCACATACATATAAATTAAGTGAAAAATACCTGCCAAACTTGGGCATCTAGTTTGAATGGCTTAACACCTGATTTTTTTAAGAATACTTCAAATATTATTGCAATATATGACTAAGAATAGCTCTCATTGACGTAAGTTACAATTCTGTAGATAAAAAAAGCAAAATAAGAAGTGTAATTATCATGTGGCATCAGTTGGTTTTGAGCAGTTTCTACCATCTAGGTTCAAATATTACCGTTTACTCTGCTTGAGCTGGCAAATGTTTGATAGCAGTAGGAAGCTCTCATCGTCTCTTTGAAACCAACAGTGAAAGGAAGAGAAATCCATATATTGCTGTAGGGTTTCACAAATGTTAACTGACAGCTTTTTGACAGCTTTTTTTTTTTTTTTCCCTGCAATCCTTTCCTTGAATTTGAGTTCTTTCCCTGGTCTCGTCCTAGGCGCTTTCTTTCCAAGCCTGAGCTTTGCCCCAGAGCTTTTCTCTTACTTAATTTCTTCCTTCCTTAGTTTCTTCCTTATGGACTTTGCATTCAGATTCTAGTCATCACAGCAGTCTTCAGGAGATCTGTTCTCACTGTTCCTGCTCAAATTGTTTTTGTGTGTTCCTCCTTTCTTTCCTTTTCCATTTATTCTGTTTGAATGATTCCCTCTCACTTCTTGTTTCTGTTTCATCATATCTTCTCTCTTCTGCAGTAGTTTCAGTCAGCTGTCTGTCTTCTCCATCATGCTCAAGTGCCTTTAAGCAGAGGTCTTTGGAAGTGCAGAAGGAGGAAAGCTATGGCAGGCTCGCTCCCTTGTGCTGTCCTTGCTGGATGAGTGCGGGGAGCAGCGAGAGCAGAGACCTGAGCCCTGTAGCCCTGGGCTGAAGTCTCCTCAGCCTCTCTACAGCATGGTGTGAGCATTTTCTGCTTACCCAGAGGCCTCTGAGGACTTGGGTGCATTCAGTTTGGATGCAAGACTGACATGAAGGCTGATGCTACCACAATTTGCAAATCTTCTGTTCCAGCAACAGCTGGGGGCCCTGGAGCATTTCAGAGGAACAGTCTCCAGTGACATATGTAAAACACATTGTCCCTAACGTCCTCCTCAGAGATGTCTGGGTGAATCTGAATAACCATCCTGCTTCCCTGAACACCCTGAGGCAGGGACCTGGTTCATTGGAAATGGTTAAAATTTCAGAAAAAACAACCAAATGTCCTATTGCAGTAAGGAATGTGTTAAGAAGATTAGACAGGTTAAGTGATAAACCAGCTTCCCACAACTTTCCCCTGAAAATAATGCTTTCAAAACTAATTCAGTTTTTGAAGTCCTGTAACATTAAGTTAGTGATCTGCTCCCTACTCTCGTTCCCCATAACATTCAGAGACTGTTGTAGTCTTGCTTTGTAAATCCATACACAGGTTAATGTAATTTCTCCACACAGTACATAATAATTGGTTGACAGCACTAAAAATATATCTATGCACACATACAGATCTCAGCTCAGTGAAAGATGTGATGTGTGGCCTGAGGGTTTTTTAATTTACAGGTAATATGATGGTTGTTTCCCAATTTTCAACTGTGTAGTGATTATTATGCTATAATTTCAGTTTAAAAAAATAGCCAGCAACAGTCATATTGCAGGGTTTTACATTAGTGTCTCATTCTTGCAATATTCCAACAGACTAAACACATTCACCAAACAGTCAGGATGATTGTATACCAAACCGTTCACCTGCTCTGCTGGAGCGTTGAGACAAATCCTGCCCAGTATCGCCTGGTTTCTGAATGAAACATTATCCAGAGTTTACTGAAGAGTTCTGTTTTATTAATGGGTATGGATGACACACATTATCCAGCCAGGGAGTATGAATCGTTCGTTTGGATTGCTCTCATTTGTTCTGATGCATATTTGATGGTTTGAGAAGTGCAGTATTCCAGGGAACCTCTGCTAACAGTTGGGGTAAACAAAAAAAGTCCATTCCTGGTGGAATCAGCTTTATTTAGGAGCACTAACAAGAGTGGTATCATACAAAAGAATGCAGAAGCCTGACTTTTAATTTCTGTTGCTAAAATATCTGGATTTATCTGTAGTTCTGTTGCAGCGTCTCACCCTAGTTCCTTTCTGAAACTGTGATTGAGCCAAATACATTTTTCCATGCAGCATCATAGCAAGAAATGCTATGCCCCAACCCATACTTATCTACACTGATGTCCTTGAAAAATATGCATTTAATGAATACAAATGTAATTATTCCCAAGAGTATAAGTATTTGTTTATGCTGGTGGTTGTGCTTCTTATAGAAAGCACTATTTTTGCTAATAATTACTTTAAAGTTAATACTTCCTATTACCTTGAATTATTTATGAAATTAAGCATGTGCTGCCACTTAGTGACCAGAAAAATGGAGAAAACTTCCTTGATCTTCAGTTTTATTGGTTGAGTTACGCTCTCAGAAAGTGAAAATCCCACATTCTCTGTGTTTTGTGGTTACTAAAAGCTACAAACTGATACTGTAAGGAACAAATAATTTTGCTTCTGCAGATTTTAGTGTACTTCTAAGGACTTACCTGGGGTTCACCTCAGCTGTTCTACAGTGCCTTGGCACACAGCTGTGGTCCGAGTGGGATCAGAGACCCATTGCCACATTTCCTCCTCTGAAAAGTGAGACTGGAGGACTTTGTTCTCCTCCTGTTTGTTAGTTCCCTTCTTCATCTCCGTGCTTTGAGAAAGGAAATATCTCTTCTTTGTATTTTTATCTAGGACCTTCTATCAACCCTAAATCTATTCACTTTCTCTGCCACACTTTAAGATAAGAAAGATTCTCCTATTTCACACCCACATTTTGTTCATCTGTGGTTTTAAACTGTTTCCTGACACTTTTCCTCAAGAGGAATGTAGTTTCTGAACATAGACCGAAGTGTGGGCTCTTGACATCTTTGTGTTCCTCTAGAATATGAAACTCAAATTTAGCAGATGTAGTGCTTTCCTTCCATCCTTCACAGCTCTCTGAGCTAACAGGTTTGTGGTGGCCCTTAAATCCTTTCAGTTTATACTTTTTTCCTGTTTTTCAGGTGGCTGAAATAATTTATAAGAGATGTATTGCAAGAAGTGGTCGGTATGCTGTTCCTCTAGAGGGTCTCCTCCTCAGTCCTCAGATCACTTTGAGGCCTTCCTCGAGGTCACACATGATGTATTAATAATGCCAGAGAAGGGCAGATGAGGCTACCAGCAAGCCTGTCTACACCACCATTTAGTTTTAGAAGCTTGTGCCAGTAAAACTAACAGAGGGGAAAAAAATCCATAAATAGAAGCAGAATTTCTGCAGCCTTCCTCTACTTGAGGATTTTTCCTATGGCATTAAAGTAAAAGAAACTCAGTACTAGTCCAGTCATAGAGGCAATTTTATAATCTGTTATGATTCACTGAGGTTGGAAATTGTTGCTTTTTTAACACTTGCAGGGGAAAATGATTGACTACTTGGCTTGGAGGGCAGGCTGGCTTCCAGGTTAAGAGGGAAGAAGATACTGGACTTGAGAAAATCTGATTATCTTTACTACAAACCATATATTTTGTTTATAAACCAGATTCAAGTATTTTAAATGAGTAAAAGTTAATCATTGAAAAGCCTAATTTATTAGAAGCAAAGCTGTTCAACTCAGGGAGATTAACACCCTTATAGTTGCCTTATGTTAATTAAGGAGTAGAAAATTCTTTCTTCACTTGGATAGTAATTTTAAATACTACTACTCTGTTTTTGTGTGTAGGAAAAACATCTATCTTCATGGAGAAGCTTTAGAAAATAAGATGTTCTCCTGTTACTGAGTTGTTATTCAGAAATCATGGCAATGTCCCATTGAACTCTCTTAAATAATCCAGAAAATTTCCCGTTCTGTATCATATGGCTAGAAAGCATTGACACAGAAGTGGAGGAGTGGCCTCAACTCCACCTTGGGTGACTGTGGTTAACCCCAAGCAGCTCAGTTGTGTGTAGGTGCCTACTCCAGATCAGAAATACACTTTTCACTGGTATGATGCAGTGGCCTCATGCAGCATGAACTGTGGTGATGTGTCATGAGAAGGTGATAGAGGAAACAGGACAGAAGGAGAATATAAAATGAAATAGAGACGCACATTAAAGCTGAGAGAGAGAGATGGGGATTACGCAGAAACAAATTGTGGTGGGAGGAAGAAAGAGGGGGGAAATGGAGGGAGCCTTTAAAAAATTAATAAATAAAAAAGGTGTACATGCAATCTCTGTAATTGTGGAAAGAGATTGCTAAGAGAAACTCTTGTGAAGAGCATGTAGCTGATGGAAGCCAGGCTTAAAAAAGAGTAATGAGGTCCCAAAAATGTTGTAGGAAACAACATACTGTCATGCTGTGCACTTTGAATCCTAGATAAGCTATTGACGTGATTTATTCTTTTTCCATGGATGAAACATGTAGGAAATGTTTTTATTCCATCCAGCAGTGAATGCAGTCCCATCAAACAACCTACTTAAGCAGCAGTTTCCCTGAGCTGACACCTCTCTCAATATCCACAAAAGTGCTTAAAAATGCTGCCAAAAAGAGAGAAACATATTATTAACTTGGTTCTCACAGAGCATCTTTTCAAATGGATGACAGGTCAGGACACAAGAATGTCTTGCTGCATTAGAAAGTGCATTAACTCCATTTTGCTTTAGCACAAGTCTACAGTGAAATGGTTAATAAGGGATCTTGGCGTTTAAGTGCTCATAATCAGCCCTTCAGGTTTCCTGTCAGAAGCCACAAAGGGCAGTGAGGGTGCCCTGGTTGTCAGAGTCCACCCAGGCCAGCCCTGAGCAGAGCGCAGAAAGCATCAGCCGGACACGCCCTGAGGCACCTTTCATGACGTCTGCAAAGTTTATTCTTTCTTTAAGAAATTTGGCAGGAAATAGAGCCTATTTCAAACTCAAAGTACAATTTATTGTATTTGTGGAAGGTAGAAAAGATGGCTGAATCATAACATTATGATTTTCATATGTTCTCTTGTTTCATGGATTGCAGGAGATTTTTTTCTTCCCCTTCCTGGCTGTTTGCCCAGAATGACAAAAATACATAGTGAGATGATTAAATAAAAAGAAGTCTTCTTGTTTTAAAATACTTTCTTTCTGAGACCATTTCTAAACAAGAGTCCCTGTCTTCCTAGCTCATACTCAAAGCCGGAGTTGCCTTTAGTGACTGTATTGCTAGGAGGAAACTGTTACAGGATGGGTCCTCCTCTTTCCTTACATGTTTGCATTGGGAATGGGATAGTAGAGAAGAGACAGCAGGAAAAGAATGTACGACTGCCCTTAGTAGTTCTTTGTGGTTCCAATTCAGTCAGCCTGTATTCCACAGTCCATAGCTCAATTAAATTAACTTTCTTCTTTTTTTGCCTTTTTTTTGTAAACTCAGTCTGAGGTTGAAAAACTAAATGCATAGGTATGTGCCAGCTGACTTCTATGGTTTTGCTTCAATTTTATATTTTAAATTCCGTTTTGAGTACTGTGGGCATGATTAGAAGTCAGTTCCTGTGTGTTTGCCGGTTTTGGACAGGAAGCACTGCGGGGGTGGGAAGGGAACTGTTCCTTATGTTACCCTGAAGCTGTTCTCTCATCACTCTTACGATGCACTTACTCCATAGGTGACCCTGACTGCCCCAGCCTGCCATCTCTGGGATGGCCTGCTGCCCCTGCCTCTGCTCCAGCTCAGAGCTGACCTATACAAAAAATAGTTCTTTTTCTCTGTTAATTCTCAGTGCAGAACCCTGAGCTAGTTCACAGTGCAGTTGTACAGGGGGGCCAAGGCAGGTGAAGGAACCAGAGGAGGTTGAGCAGAATTGTGGTTTCTCCATCTTTCCTCTCACACATTAAATTAATTTACAGTATCCAGCTTGTCTGCAGGTTTATTAATTGACATGTGATCAGTGAAGACCTGCTGATGGATAATGAAAAGTTGGCAGGGAATTAAAAAAAACCCCAGTTGTAGCAACATGTGCTTGTAAAATCACATTTGGAAAGCCCACTAGATTTTGTTTTCAACAAGTTTTGTCTTCCATTTAATTGTTTTGATTAATATCTCAATTTATTTGTATTCTAACACAGCTAATGAAATTATAAACTCTTGCATCACAGGAAAGGCTGACTCTCAATAGATTTTCCTGATATAATAGGCTGCAAGCTCAATTTTAGAACATTAGTCTTTCCTTCACTTTTCCCATACTCCTGGTTTTCTGTTCATGGTAATACACTGTGAGTCAGAGGGGGGGATCTAAAGCTCAGCAGCACCTTCTGACTTTACATACTCCTTACTTAATGACTTATTTTTACCCTAAAAAAAGGTTCTTCACACTGCTGTGTTACCATTTCTCAGATCAGCTTATTTTTTGGATTCCATTTGGGTTTTGAGAGTTATAGAGGCAAGATCTAGCCTCATATGCTGAGGCTCTTCATGTAAGTTGGGCCTTGCCTATCAGTTCAATCTTACTTGTCATGTTTATTTTCATGTAAGTTTAGTTTTCATGAATGGAACAAAAAAGAAGAGATCAACTTACTTTTCTTTGTGTTTTCTGCTGAGTGGTTATTTTCATTGGTGCTCTCTTCTTGCTCCTTCTCTGCATTGCTCTTATGGCTGAAGGCTTGGGCATGGCTGGTGGAGGTTGACTGCTTAGTACCAGATTCCGCAGTAGCACTGAGATTGTTTCTAGACACTCAGGAAGGTGGGAACTGCCTCTGTGACCTTTCACTGCCAAGAGAGATCCTCAGGCTTAGGCATCATAAGGTCTCAGTTCTGCAGAATTATTTTAAAAGGCCATTTGGGAAAAAAATCCTCTATTTTCTCTGAGAATATGTATAAATATCCTGTGATTTTGTTCTCAGTTAAAATAATGATAAAAGAATGGCAGATTCTACTGAGTGAGTTGCTCCATGTGCAGTTGTTTCAACGATATATTTGTAAAATAACCGTATTCCTTTGCAAGCATATTTCTGATCTCAGTGGAGAGAGAGGCCTTGGTGATGTCAAGGGTACTCTTGGGAATTCAGCCCTACAGCTGCTTTTCGTATCTTTGTTTCTATTTTGTGACTTCCAAGAGTCACCAAATGCCACAGCTGGTGCCTGCCTGAGAAAGACCTCTCCCCTCTGCTGATGGTGATGCCTTTGGATCTCAGTACTTAGGCTCAGTCAGCAGAGCTGGAGCTTTACAAATTGACGTTTGCGTCATTTTCTTCTGTGTGTCTGTGCATGATGATCTTTTAAATCCACAATAATAGACAAGAGAGGAAAATCTTTCCCATTAGGCTTTGCAGTTCTGTTACTGGGTTGTGAAATCTCATTTTCTTCTGCAGCATCTAATTCAAAGATGTGATAGAATTGACTCCTAACAACTTCTTAGATTAATATTTTCCCTGATAGTTCTACTAACTAAAAATATATCTAACAGTCTGTCAAGGCACATAAGAGATGTTCTTCATACCCTTTGAGTACAACAGAAAATCTGAGTGTAGAAGATATCTCCTTATCTCTCCATCTGTGTTCATAAATGTGTGTTTTTCTTCTGGTTTGTTTTTTTTTCATGTAAACTAGTGCATTTGGGAGGAGCAGCTTCAGCCTCCAGTTCAGCTCGAATAGTAATGATTAGCAAAAAACTTGATTCTGATAAAAGACAGCCTTGAAATCAACTTCTAGGGCAGTATTGCTGGGATTGGTGCGATCTCCCCAGCCAACCATCCCCTCAAAATTCCTGTTTGCTGTCGTGTTCCTGTTATAATCGATTCAATTATCCAGAGCTGCTTTATTTAATTTCCTCATGCCTGTTTTGTTTTGGGGTTTGGGAAAGAGGATGGAGAGGGGGGCGTATGGAGCGTTTCCTCTGTGGTCCCCGGAGCGTGTGTGGGAGTGAGGAGAGCTGAGGCAAGTTCTCCAGATGTGCTTGGAGCACTGCCAGCTCTTCCCTTACCTCCACAGAACGTGACAGCTCTCAAATGCAAATCACTCTCCTGTAGAAGCCTGAAACCATCTCTCATCCGTGTATGTCTTGTCCAATACATAGGTACCTCAGAAGTACTGGGCTATGGCAAAGCAAATCTTATTAATAACAAGAAAGTTACCTCAAACCTTATTAATAAACATAATTGAAAAAATGCATATTAAATTTGAAAGTCAGGTTGAAATGTCAAACAAGGATTTCTCATGATATTTACTGATGCAAGCTTTATTTCCTCAATCTCTGAAGTGAGAGAAAGGGTAATTAAAGGTACAACTCTAAAAATGTGAATGACTATCATATCACAAGAGGAAAATTTGAGCTCTTCAAAATGGAGAAACCTTACCCATGCACTGTGACAGATGACAGTGTAATAGGTGTACTGGTTGTTTACTGGTTGATAGCCCTTCTAAACGCTAACCTAATATATTAAAGATTTGTATTCACAGGAAGTGGTGGGCTTCAGGATGACAACAAGCAGAGTTAAATCGCTATGGTGTTATTAATTGAATATGGTTTTCTTCAAAATCTGGACTTCTAGAATCATAATCTTCTAAAGAGCCAAGAACCTGTGTTTGGGACTTTTTGTTTGTAATATTACAAGATATGCATTTATATATTAACTCTTCCTGTGTAGGAGCTTTTTCTTTATTCCATCAGTTCTTGCAGAGTTGAGGACATGTATTTGATGTTTTCAGTTGAGTTGTATTTTCTTTATGATGTTAGAAGATTCTCATATAAGAAAGGCAAAGACCATTGTTTTCTTGTCCAAATGTAAATTTACTTTAATTAACATGAATGAGAAAAATTGCCATCAGATTTAAAGAAAAGGAACTGACTTCCTCTGTCAAGTATCACTTGGGAAAATAAGTAGAGGTGCTTCAGGGTATAAAACAACTGCCAGCAAGTTCTGTTGTTTACTGAGAGTAGGGAGATGAGGAGAATTTGTAATAAAGTATTTTCTTCACAGTGAAGGAAAACTCATAGATTCAAACCACTTAGTTCAAAAGTTGGTTCAGTATTAAAATTGTAGTTTTCTGATTGTCAAATTTAAGTCGATGTAAAGACCATTGCAAGCTCTGCTTTCCTTTGGGAAAGAAGTTACATCAGCACTTGTATTTGCTGATCCATGTTACAAATCAATATTTTAGTAACCATAAGTACAATACACTTCTAGCTTTCACCAAAAGAATTCTTCAAAATGAGCTGTGATTTTTAAAATACAAATAAATAAGAAAGCCATAACTTAAATTGACAAGAAGTGAGAAAATAAGCTCAAATACTAAATCTTGACCTAATTGTCCCTATAAATGAATTCTCTCCTCTAAAATCTGGTATTGTCAGATGTGAGTTACAAAGACATTTGTTATAGAATGTCAGCCTTAGCTGTAATGAGTGTTTTGTCATTCTGTTTCACACTCCTGAGTGCTTAAATCACTATTTATTTTCAGATTTATCTTTCTCTATTGATTTTTCCCAAATGTAACTATTTTTTTCTGTTTCAATTAGATATTATATAAAGTATGGCCTCTCATCTCACATTAAATCTTTCCCCCCAAACCTAAAATATAATGGGAAAAACATACCTTTAGAAACTCCTCTTACATTCTGCCGCAGACTTAGATTTTTGTTCCTGAACTCTCAAATTTGGGTTTTTTCCTTGGTGGATGGATGGGGCTCTGAATTTCATAAAGATTGCGTTTAGATCGGAAGAGCACATGTCTGAACTCTCAAATTTGGGTTTTTTCCTTGGTGGATGGATGGGGCTCTGAATTTCATAAAGATTGCGTTTCATATCTTCTCCAGATTTTTCTAAATACTGTTACTAAAAAGCCAAGCAGGTTTAAAAGCGGGGGTTTGTCAACAATTTAATTACTGCATGCATAGCATGGTGTTTACATGTGTTTAATATGTGCACTTTTTTGTACAAAGTTTGATATTAGACTTGGGCTGAGAAATAAATTTAGGGATGAGTTTTTTCTGCTTCTCCCAACATGATAAGTGATTTGTATTGTTCACTGTCCTCATGCAGTATTTCTATACTTCTTTCTATCCACATGTTTTAGAACTGACTGTGTGTGTCTGTGTGGACATGCCAGGTTCATTATTCTGGTCTTTTCTAGCAAGTACTCAGTAGTGGGAAAAATGGCATAAGAGTTAACTGGAGGAAAAAGTAGTATGCACAGAGATTTTTTTTTTTTTCTGAAATTTGTCTCTGTGTACATGAACATTCAGTGTTTTGTTGTGTTAAATGGCAATGGTGTTGAAGTAACTTTCCTATCTTTAAATTATTGGGAAAATTACTGGTGTAAAGATTGTCATGGTTCAGTGGAAGGCTTTGATTGGCATGAGCTGGGATGGGTTTGTTGCTTGAGAGAGGAAACAGAGCTGATTTCAACATCAGTTTACACCACGGGAGGAATTACAGGGGGATGCAAGGGCCAGTGCAGCTCCTGGGGGGCGTGCACAGAAGAGGTCTTGGCTCATCCTGCTGTACCCCAGGTGTTTGCTGAGACACTGTTCTTCCGAGAGCATCATTCCTCTGTCACTTCATTGGAGAGGGATGCAGCTCCACGATTTGGCTGAACTCATAAGTGTCCTTGGGAAAACCATGCATAGGGAATTCAGCGGCCTTTTTCTAGTTAATAGGCTAAACTTGTATAAGCTGTTTTTGACTTCAGGGAAACTTAGGTCTTACAAAATCTTCTTTTATTCCATTTTGTACAATATTAAAAAGAAATGTATTGATCCGAGTGTGTTTTAATTGCATGAGCTGAGTTTCAGTATATTCAAATTTATTTTCTGACATATAAATGATCTCTGCATGTCAGTAATACAAGTTTGGTGTGGTTTGTTCCCGGCAAACAGTGTTTTCAATGGATTTAGCTTTTCTGCATAATTTTTCTGAGAAATATCATAGTAATTTGATCTGGAATAATGTTTAGGAATTTTGTAATTAGAACATTAAAATAAACCCAGTAGTTGAGCAATATTTTCTTAAACAATGTTAAATTAGCAACGTAAGCTAATTATGTTGTGTTTCTGTTCAAGAGGATATTACTAAGTTTCTGAAACAAAGCAGAAGTAAAAATTAAGTCTCAAATAAATATTTCCTGAACATATTTACTACAAAAATCCAGTTAGAATTATTAGGAAATCTGAATGGATAGCCAGAAGAGTCAGAGTTCACTGGATGATATCTCGAGAGTGTCTTTTGTATGATCTACAGAAGCTCAGCAGAATCCTTCAAGCTTGCGCTGTAGTGCAACATTAGGTGGAAAAAGTTAGTGTACACTGGACTTGGATATCCAAGGCACACATCAGTGCTTAGGTATCTGGCTTTCTTTGTTTTCAGGTTGCAAGATGCTGAAGTCTGAGAGTTCTGAAATGAATTCTGGAGATGTGCTGGTTAGCAGCACTAATTGAGTGTTTTCAGGAGCAGTACTTGTATAGCAGTGGTAATTCTGCTGAAATAGCAAGTGTTTAAAAGAGATAAAGTGAATTAGCTGGGGACGTTTTTAAGAGCAGTTGTACTGGAAATGGCTCAGTGATTAAACAAAAGTGAAAGGTAATGTGGTTTTCAGTTGGTCCAGGGCAACTCTGTAGGAAGGACACTCTTTGGTTAGAAACTGGGTTGGCATTTTGAGCTTCATTATCACTGGTTTATTCTGACTGAAAGTTTTCTGTGGGCACTTCCCTTCATTGCAGCACTATAGGAACTTTTATTATAAGGATAAATGCAGCAGATTACCCATCCAGCTAGAACAGCTAGAAATTTTGTTATCCTGTCCACAGGCTAACTGAGTCTTTCTCTTTTGTTTGTTGGGGGGTTTTTGGCTGGTTTTGGGGGTTTTTTGGGGGGGGGGAGTGTCACTTTCCTCTTGTAAGTCAAAAGACAAGTTCTTTAATCAAGCTTTACCTCTTGGTATTATTTTTCTTCTGTATCTATGTGTTTTGGACTTACTTTCAATCTAATTCATTAATAATTCAAAATGAATGTTCAGTAGCTTTGCACATGTTTAATTTTTGTGGCTAAATTAGATTGCTTTCACATTGTCCTAATTATTGGTGCCTTATATTTGGCAAGCCCAGCTTTGTAAGACTATTTTAATTCCTTGTCAATGAGGTGAGAGGAAAACATTGTTAGCCTCTTTCTATCCAGCTGAGGCCAGGTGTTGTGCATTAACATGTAAGTAGTGCAATTAGGGCCAATTATGATTTAAAAAGAAACATTAAAATCTGCAGGAACACAGTTTGTCACCCATACTTTTTTGTGGTTTCCTGCTTTTGCTTCATTTTTAGGCATCTGTTCTCACTTTCAGTCTTGATTACAGTAGGGCTTCAAGCTGACATTTGCATCGACAGGTTAGATGTGTGAAGAGAAGAGACTCTGGATGATCATGCAGAAAGGGGAACTTGGGTCAGATTGGTCTTAATAACTTAATTCTCTATTTTATTATACATCTAAAGGACACGAGGTCTGCTGCAAACTGCACAGATGCCAGGGAAGCTGGGCTGCCCCCAGCTGCTGTTGGATGTGTGTGAACATAAATGCACCAGGCAATCGGTGGTAGCTGTGGAGGTAGGTTTTAGGAGAATGGTCAATCTGATCAGCCAGTTTGAGACTTCAAAACGAAACTTTACTGGATTTACTCAGTAATGACACACTTCTTGCTGGGATGTCCTGTCAGTTTGCAATACCTAATGCATATACTCTCCTTTACCTTGTAAATTCTGTTACTTGGGTACTAGTTACATGTTTTCCTGTGACACCTGAGCATCAGTCACAGTTTCTGTCTTTCTAGTTGTATTTCCCACATGTGTTAATAAAATGCTTGTATTTGGTGTGGCTGTTACTGGTATTGGTTACATGCTACTTTTGCATGCTTCCATTTCAGCTCAAGGCAAGCTAATATTAATTATATCTTAATTAGTGTGCTTAAAATTTGTCGGGTACTCTACTTGGACTACATTTCCATAGAAGCCTGTGATTCTGCAGTGATCTTGGAGTCCATCATAGATCTGAGTTCTTTGATAACTGCTTTCCATTGCCAGAGAGCTCTTCCCTACTCTTGCCTACCCAGCAAGAGTTGGAACTGAGAGTATCATGGCTCACTTTTCACTTGTGACAGGAAATCTTACTTCTTCAAGTGCATGCTGCTGAGAACATATTTTAGGTATCTGAAAAAAAAAAAAAAGGTTGATTCTTCATCATTATCTGCTTATGAGACAAAATAGGGTGAATTCTAAACAAAACATAATAAGATATTTGTAGTGACATTTGCATTTACACATGTTTGTGGCAGGAAAGTAATGACAAGTAGGATGTGAATCTTTTGTACTACCTGTCTTCTCTCTTCTTCAATGTACCTAGAAATTAAGACTGCTTCTTCTGTCTTGTCAGATATCTTAATAAACTAATGGGGAGGCATAGTTGTCTGACTGCTTTCTTAGGTTCTTCTGTTCTTAATGTAATTCAACCTCAATGCACTTCTGACCAGTTCTTTCATCTCATGATGATTCTGAGATGCAGATGCTCAAGAAAATCCCAAGTGCTGGAAGATGAGTACCTTTCTGTTTGTGTAAATTGACACATTGACTTTAAAGAAAAGCTAAGTACATTTAATATTGACATCAGTCTTATATCTGCTTCATTGTGTGATCCCTCACAGAATAGTAATGCAAAAAAGTAGTTGAACAGTACAGTTTGTTTTGTATTAATATTTAATCTGATACCAAAAGCACTTAAAGGAGCTGGGGATATGAGTCTTCTATTAGAAATAGCTTCTTTGTTGCACTGAGCAGTTGCTACCCAAGTAAATGAAACCAAGAAGTTTGTTCAAGTATCATTAAGTTTTAAAAATTGTTCTGCTGGGAAAGCTTTTGCTTCAGTTTCTGTTTTTAAGGGTTGTTTCTTCAGAGTCAATCAAAAAGCGACTTCCTTGATGTTAAACACAAAGGTACAAATTAAGGCTAATAAACTGATATTGAGTGAGTCAGAGAAATACTGATAAATGTAAATGCCTCTGAGAGCATTCTGCAGCTCTGAGCTGTGGAGGAACTGGACAGCTTTCTAAAGAAAATAATCGAATCAATGAAACATCAATTATTAATGTTTTGTAATGCTGGAATATTGGAAGAGCCTAAAGAAAATCAGTATGCTGCTCCAGTGCCAGAGAACGATGAGCACACCCCAGGTTTTGTGAGCCAAGCTTTCCCCAGATTTGCCTGCTTCCCTGAGTGTGTGTTGGGGGGCAGTGCTGACAGGATGATGTGAGGATTTCAGCTTTTTTTTCAAGTAAAATAGTGTTCCTCAGTCACGGGAAAGCATGAAAAGACTCCCATTGGGTCTCAAGGCACTTACAGGGAAATGGATAAAAGGGCTTAAGAAAATCTCATAATTTAGAGCGATACCTTGTTTTTTTGGAGCTTTAGTCATTATTTCTGTACAACTCAGTCATGAATACTGTTCGCATCCCTATGTGGTGTTCGCTGTCTCATCGATCCGTTCATTGGAATGTTGGATTTGGCCATTGGAATGTTTGGCTTTGGCCACACAGTCTGGCAGCAGCTCAGGCCCACCTCAGTCCCGTGGTACGCGGTGGGCTGCCTGCTTTTGCCACGCACTGCTATTGCCAGTAGCTATTGTCTGTGCACAAAGCAGTTGCTCATTGATTAATGGATTTTGCAGGGGTAGGAAAAGCAGGCACTAACGCTTGCAGCAATCACTTCAGTGCTATTCTCCCCTCCCAAATTACACCTGGGGCGCAGATAACTGAAAAGTGCCATCTCTGTTGGAATAGGTCCTTCATTGCCTATGAGGGATTAGTGCAAGTTGTGCATCATCTTAATGTGTCAGCAAAACACATTTTTTTCTTCCCCCATCCCAACCACATCGCCTTAAGGTTTTTCAAATCTCTTTTCCTAAAGTTTCCAACTTGCTGGAATATTTTGAAGTCTGAACTTCCACTGTGGAAACGACCATGTGCTCATTCATGAGTGAACTCCTCACAGTTTCCTTGGCATTCTGATACCTGAATTCTTAGGTGTTTGTGTTCATTCTATACAGAATAGTGCTTTGGCCATTAGCAGGTAAGTCAGGTCCTGCTGCTGACTGCAGGCTGGACAATTTGGATATGCTCTTCTAGAGTATCAATATCAAAATCAGTGAAGTAATTCCTTTGGATTCCATCTGAGAATCTATTTTTTCACTCCAGTTCTTACACAGACAGATGATCTTTAATACAGCTCGAGCAGTGTTTCATACTGATATTTTAGATCTCTTGAATTTTAAGGAGGTAGTTTTTATGTTTTCAATTGTCTTTTAATAAGTTTCATTGTGTTGCTCAGTAAGTGAGATGATGATGTGGGTGCTTTATATACTAATTTTGGAAGTAATACTTTGCAGCAGTGCTTTAAATGTCTAGGGATGTTATTGATTGACATTCCATTAGTTTTAAATATTGATAAGAAATTGTTCATTTATTTAATGCATAATTTCTGTCACCTTGTTTTGGTTATGGAAAGAATCGATCTATTAACTTCAACTACAATATTTATGGATAAAATCCTTAAGCTTTAAAATTATAAATAATTAGCTGTTGTCACAGCACTAATTATTGTGCATACAGTGTCAGCAGGGCTATAATCTATCTGTCCAATATGTATTCTACTCAAACTGCATTAATCATAACTTGCTTAAATGTTAGCAAATGACTCTGCAAAGTACTCGCAATAGCAATTCTTGCAGCCCAGAAATAATGAAGATGTAAATCACTTGTACGCATCATTGCCATAATATTCTTATGATAGGATATGAAACTGCTGCATCCAGTTTTATACTAATATTTAAGACAGATACTCTTTGTGATGGCAGCATGGCGTTGTTCCTCAGTTTATTTCCAACTGTGTAGGGCCATGTCATAATCAATTGAATTAGTGAATTTAGATTTATTGTTCAAACTAGTCATGAAAGTCAATACTAGTCAAGTATACTCTAAATTCAGAGTAACATTGTATACTTTTTGAACATGGCACTTCACATTAGTGTGCATGCTTAGAGTGGATTTTATCCTGTGAAATTCTGCATGTCAGGTATAACAGTGTTTAGGGGTTTGCATGAATATTATCATCTCACTTAGTGCAAATTGTCATGGTCTGCTTGCTTCAGCAAGGATATGCAATTTTATATGACAATATATTGCTTCAGGACTTAATTTTGCGTGCACTTGTTTATATTGTGCAATTTGCTTGATTTGTATTTTGCTTTCTTAGTGTTGGAGTCTGTGTTCCTTTGTATATTGGCAATACCAGCTGCAACATTTTGTGATCAGCTCAAAAGCAAACACACCCACAAGCCTGAATGTTGAGAAGCATAAGCAGAGTTTATTGAAGAGACCACCAGCTCAAAGCCTCTCTCCTAGTTTCTTCCTGTGGGAAAATGCTATAGAACTATTTTCTTGTCATGCACTTTTCATTTCAGAAACTTCTGACTATTGTTGAAGTGATAAACCTGAGCAGCCACACCAGGAGTTGAGTCATGGTACCCATGGGGCTGAGGCAGGAAGGTTGAAGCTGAGCTAGTTTAATTGCTGAGCAATTTTTTTTTTTTCCAGAGGCAATTTGTATGTTAAATTGCCAATCTATGCCATAAATTGCCATCCAGAATTTAGTAAATATGCAGAAAATTGATACTCTTCCAAGATGAATTAAAACAGCAATATTTAGGTAAAGTTTTCAAGCTCGTCTAACATGAGCTCAGTGGAATTGAAACTTTTGGAGGCTGTAAATTTCAGTCCTTTTTTGAGGAGTGTCAGTACTTGGAAGGCTTGAGACTTTGTCCCTGAATTTTGTTTATCACAAGGTTATCAGCCATTTGATGGCTATCATCATGCCTGAGAATCTCAGAAGAAGGGGATTTTAAAAGTGTTTTTATAAACAAAATGAATAAAAGTAAGACGGAGTAATAATGAGGAGCTGCATTTGTCAGCTGCGTTCTGAAGTGTGCCATACTTGTTGCTAGGATAATGGAGAAAATTAATACATCCTGTCAGGACCGCATGACAGGAACACTGAAAAGCTCTGAAGTGACTGTACACAGTAGAATAAAGGAAATACACTTTGATCTACCATTTTTTGATGTTTTATAATTGCACTTATTATCAGGTCCTTTACTCTCTTCTTATTTGACACAAGATCCATTATCAGTGACAGCATGAATGCGAACATGGGCTTGATTTGCAAAACTACTTGGGATGAGGTAATGGGGGAAAAAGCTTTTTGTTCCTAACTGTTGAGAAAAGAAAAAGAAAATAATTTATGTTAGTGCTATCAGCTAATATCTTCTGAGAAATGCTCCCCTTCCAGTATAATATTGTTTATATGCTGTGTTTCAGTAGAGCTTGTTTAATTAGCTCCCTAATGAAATATTGTGTAACAAAATGGAAATTTATCATTTGCTTTTATGCCTTTGTTCAAGTGACAAACTAGGGCAGGTCACTGTGCCCAGCCTGGACTAGGCACCGTTTTCTTTCGTGCTGCATTTGAATAGAACTCATTTAATACTTTATTTTTTTTAAAAAATGCTATCTATTAAAGATTTTCAAACAAGGGATAAAGTGCTGTCCTTTGAGCTTTCCATGCTGTCTCTTATCTCTCCTGTGTGAGATGAGAAGAACTGCTTCACAAAGAGGCAGATTACCAGGTATCTTGTCTTTTATTGGGCTATAGAGTAGAATTAGACTGTTTCTATAGCATCAGGGGTATGTGCATACATTCAGAATCCACACAGTCTTTCTCTTGTAGATTAAAAAAAAGCTAAATCAGTTATTCAAATGGACTGAAGTTATGCTCAGAGTTTTACTTAGTTCCTACTGCAATCAACAAGAAGCCCCTGTTGGCTGTATTTAGCCTACATTTTGTTTACTTGGCTTGGTAGGTAAAGAAATAAATGACCAGAGTGCTGGTGACACGTTGGTCGGGGCAGACGCGCGGCCCCAGGCGCCAGCCCAGCACCGCACAGGAGCCCTTGTGCCTTGTCAGAGCAGCTCCCTGACTTCAGAGTGCAGTCCATGACAGAGAAATCTGCCTCCCTGACTTCTGCCTTGCGTTTAAGTGTTGCCTGTATCTCTATGGTGAAGCTTTAAAATGTAAAATCCCATTTCTTTGAATGTGTGCTGAAACCCAAACATTTCAGGAAATGTGTCAATGCCAGTGACATTTCCCCAAAGAAGAGATCTCTGTTTGGAGGTGAAGCTCCTCATCAGAGCAAGAGACTCACACAGGAAAGGCAGTTGTCAAGATACTCACCTGGAAAGTCAGCTAATGGTGAGGAAGAGGGTTGCAAATGATACCCTCATACCTGGTACACAATTAGTCTTCTCCCTTCCTCACGCTCTCTAATCTCTTGCAAGCTACTTCACTGCTTATAAATAATCAAAGCTGAGCCTCTCTTGCACAGATGAAAGCTGTAAAGATTGACTTCCTAGATTTATAAGGAGTCGTGTTTCCTCTGCTTTCTACCCGTAAGTGTTCTCTGCACTGCCTGGTTGTGCCTGTATGCATTGGAGTCTGGTGAGCCATACTGTCAGGTCTCAGGAAACTTGTCACTCTCCATTCACTATTGCCAAGCTGAATAAGACTTAGCACTTCTATAGTGCATTTTTATGTTCAAAGTGTTGTAGGAATATTAAATCAAATACTGCTCTCAGCTGAACTGGATCCCCATTCATCGCTCAGTTTTGCTTGACAGTAAGAACTTTGGACAGAAAATAAAGGGCTTCATTGCACCAGTGGAAGCATCAGCAGAGACTGTGAGAGAGAAGGAATGTTACTATGCCCATCAAGAGAGTGCACTTGGCAGTTCCCTCGCATTCACCTGGCTTACGTGAAAGGAAAATAAGACAATGTCTCACTCCGTTTATGCTTTTCCCTTCCTGCTTTTGGGTGGGGAGCATCATTGACTTTAATGATAGGAGCTTGCCACCTATTTTTGGTACACATAAGGGCCACTTGTGCTTGTGCTCTTTGTATACTTCAGTAGTGACTTCCTGCAGTCCTGCTCTGGAATCTGTGGCATTCCAGGTTGAGAATTTTCTTATAACTCAAAAAAACCTCTTCTGGAAATTTTCCAGGTGATTTTGCATATTCATTGATAATGTGGACAATGTCATTTCTCTTTAACAGCAGCCATTTAATGATTCTCTTAATAATATAACCTAATAGAGCAGCTTTGTCTTTGACTAGTGCCTATGGGGGGGCTTTCATTAGGAGACATGGAGTTTTTTGCTGTTGCTATGGGATTGGAAGGGGTTTTCTGTAGGGAAATAGTCATTTTGAACGCAGGATGACGTGTTTGGTTTTGTATAGTTAAATCACGATAATTTTAGTGCTGCCTTTTTAGCATGTGAAATGAAGCAAATGCTTCACAATGAAGATGAACGCAAACATAGACAATGCTGTCATCCTCAGGGATCATCTGGAAGGGGATGAATCACTAATCAGTAGATGAATAAACTTCCCAAACCATTTTACTTTGTATTAATGTTGGAGCTTCATCAATACCATAAATGTCAACTACAGTTTCTGTCATTTAGTTTGGTCTCATGGAGTAAACATTTTTGCATTAGCCGTGCTGTCACGTGTGTGCAGCAATGTTTTTAAGGCAGATGATGTAGCAAGATAATCATATCGTGCTATCGATTTGCGAAGGTACTCACCCGAGATGAATTTCAGCTCGGCAGATGTTCTTTCTGCACAGGCTCTTTGGGACCAGTGCCGTTGCTTTGCAGCTCGCAGAGCGAGTCTGGTGCTGGCACATGCACTGCAGAGCTGAGCTGGTGACAGATCCCTCCCTTCCCTCTTTTTTCCTGTCTAATCAACAGGACAGAATTAGAGCTTTTGAAATCACTGCAGGCTGTAAACTAGCCTGAAAGTGTCTCTGCAGCCATCTGATGTTCCCTCCTACATTAGGCAAAATTTTCATCTGAATTTGGACTACGAACTATCATACTGGCGTAGATTATGTCTTTATACTCAGTTCTTTTTTCAGCTGGAACCAATTCATTGACATTTTCAGCCGTGTATATTTTTCTGCTGTAGGATATGCTTCATTTTGATAGATACAAGGTGTGTTGCTTTTTCTTCAAGATAAGATTGTAAAAGACCAGGTGGAGGAGGAGGAGGAAAGCTGTGTCTGAGCAGCCCTCTCCTTTTTGATGTGTATAATGTTTATTTTCGTTCCTAATTTCTACTTAGTGTGAAATTCTGAAAAGTTCAATTTCAGCTGAATGCTGCAACTCAGTTCTAATAATTGCTTTTAACAGATCATTTTGAAATTGTATAAGCTGAAACTGCCTACAGATCTTCATCCATTTTGTCCATCCTCTTTGGTAAAAGGTGACTATTGCACATATTATTCCCAGCTACTTCCTCCACTTCTCTGGTATGTTTGCTTTATTTGCATTCAGTCTGGATATTCCATAATAAGGGAAGGCAGGTAGATAAAGCACAGTGCAATGAACAGAACTAGTCGTTCTATCCTAATTTCCTTGGTTAGTCTGTTCCTCAGTGCTATGAGATGAGTTTGGCAGAGGGTGTTTTGTTACTTGGTTATTGCATCATTCAGATTGAAGAGCAGAAGTCCCATTTGTACTGCTCACAAAATCTGTATGAGGTTATTGCTAAGAGTCGTGTATTTCAAAAGACTGCAAGGAGACATCAAAATTAGAATTTAAACTTCGGTATGAAGATTAGAAGGAGGCTATTCTGTTCTGGGCAGTAAATCATGTGTTAAGTTTCAAACTGCTGTTCAAGTGTCAATACCCAGCTCACTCGGAGATCTGCAAATGAACTATTTCTTCTTTAGCTTTTAACTTTTGCATTTCTGGTGGTACGTGACTTGGAGGCAGATCCATTCATTTTTTTTCGGCCATCAGAAGAGATCGCCTTAAACTTGTTTCACCAGTTGGCTGAGTAAATTGCACACTCCTCTTACTTTCCCTAAATGTATTCTGACTAAACTAGAGGTGACCCGATCACATAGGAAGAAATTCCCCAATGGCTGGAATTTGGATGAGGTTCTCTGGCTGGAGCAGGAAGCAATCAGTGAGTGCAGTTTTGTTCCATGCTATTCTAATAATGTTCTAAAATGAAAACCTTCAAGATTACAAAAGTTTAGTTTTGTAAATAAACTGAGGAAATATCAGCCTAACTTCTGTTCTTTCCACTGGGTGGAAATTCAGTGGAGACTGTGTGTGCGTAAAATATATACATGTATGTTATACACCTACATGCATATACCTGGTTTTTATATGTAGGGTTCAAATTTAGGTGCACTCAGATTTGTGTGCAGTCTGCCTGCTTACTCTAGCTGGATGAATAATTATCTATATAAAATGCTACACATAAAATATTTGCAACCTTCTCCTCTCAATGACAGTTTGTGGCAACAAGTTTCTAGGTGAAATTTGTAGTTAAAAACAAACAAAACCCACTCTAGAGTATGCCTTATTATCAGTTTTAAATTTCTCTCTTAACAGTTTCATTTAGTGCTGCACTGTGCTTTTATTGTGAGTATAAATAGTTGTGTACCTACTGAGTTCATGATGATGTTTCCCTATCTTTTACATTTTGCTTCTCTTTAGATGACATCATCTGTTTAGTGTAACATCACTAATCTGCTCCTGTTTGTAAAATCCCTTCTATTTTCACCAGTTTTTTTCTGAAAAACAAGTGTCAAGAATAGAACAAATTATTCTACAAGATGTGTATGTGAGGATTTAACACTTCTTGCCTTTTTACTTTCTGTCCAGTTTACTTTATTTTTCATGCTGCTACATTCTTTTATTAAACCTGTACATAAAAAAGAAGTTTTCATTGAGTTCTTTGCAGACATACCCGGGACAATTTTCTAAGGACTTGGAGTTAATTTAGATCTCAGCAATCAATTTGAGGTACCTTGCCTTTGCCAATGTGAGTTTTCATCTGCTGATGTACAGTCCATTCACATTCCTCTGCTGGACCTTCTTATTTTATGAATCAAAGTAAGTTTTTGCCAACCTGTATTTAACTGGTTCAGTCCTTCTTTACTTTCTAAATTACAAATACAATAACCCTGTTCCTGGAACAGAATCATACGGTGTTGCACAGCTGATATTTTGAAGTGGCAAATTTTCTGTTTCTAAACATATTAAAAGTAGATATGCCCTCTCAAAGTTGGGCTGTTTTCTTCTGTGGTTACATCTAGCAAACCAAGGCAGAATAACATAATTAAAATCAATTGAGTTAATCCCATATTATGCTGTTGTAACTGGGAAAAGAGATGGGCCCTAAATTTACTCCTAAATCTTTCAAATAAAGCCATCTGCTCAGATGTTTGGTCACTACAGGTGTTAAGCCATCATCCTGGCAATAAAAGGAAAATGAATTATTCTGTGAGGCATACAGCTTTTTGTACATAAAAATGAAGCAGCCTTAAAAACCTATTGACTTTCCAGTAGGTTAATATTTCTAGTGGGTGACTATGGTCTATAAAAGTCAAGCCTGAAACAGATGAACCTGACTTCTTTGAAGTTGCTATAAATTGTTGAAATTTGCCTGAATACTAACTGTGTAACACAATAAAGTCTGATGTTTGACCTTAGAGGTGTAAAATTAATCGGAATCCATAAATATACGGCCTCAGTTTAAAGAGGCACCATATCCCAAATTTTCTAGTGCAGATATGCACTGTTGTTATTAAGATAGCGAAAGCCCTTGGTCAGTAATTTTTTTTTTTCCCCCGGACTTCGTAAGTATCAAAATGTGTGAAATACCAAGTTCTTTTCAAAATTCAAATGTTGAGCTGCCTGCAGAAAGTTTCCACCCATGTCAGGTGGCCAAAACCATCAGGTATGAAATTCTCTGAGCAGTGTGAGGAGGCACTCGCTGCCTGTGCAGTGCTGACCCTCCCTTGTGAGTCTTTGTTCTGGCTTTATTTTCATGGATATTGCACACTTTAAAAGAGTTTTCTTCTAAAAGTGTGAGTCTTTGTTCTGGCTTTATTTTCATGGATATTGCACACTTTAAAAGAGTTTTCTTCTAAAAGCCATTTTTTCTCTGTTTGAAATTCTGAAATATGTAGGAGTTTGGCATAGGATTCAGAGCTGAACAAAGACTAATAATCTGTTTTCTGTCAAGAACCTGAATTCCTGAGAAGTTAGTGGGCTTGTTTTTCTTTGGTTGCAAGTACTGTAAGTTTCAGTTGAGGTATAATTATTTTTATATCTCATAATTATTATTATTATAAAAGCAACTTCACCTAGTCTGGAAAGTAAACAAAAATAGCTAATAATGAGTTCTGAATAATTTGGAGTTAGGTTTCACAATGGTGTGCAAGTACTCACTGCATCAAGCTCTCAGACTTTGAATCAGTTAAAGGGAAATTTCTTCTGTAGGAAAAGGTGAGAGAACTTTTTGCCTTAACACCAACTCTTGCACTGTTTGACCTCAAAATATTAATTCTTTTTTATATGGAATGTGTGTTTTGATAAATCTTGGAGTCTTTATTAAGGATGTCTTCCCACTTGATGTTTTCTTTTGTTGAGGTTTCAATTATTTAATTACAGGTCTTGATATGAAACTAATCATGCATGCATCCGTATGAAGCTGGCATACTGAAAGCATAAAATCATTAAACAGTCATTACTATAAACTGACGTCGGCCTGTAATTTTTGCAGTTAACGGGGGAGTTGATGCTTGGTGAACAATCCAATTAAAACTGGCAACAAAAGACTTAAAATGTCAGCCAAATTGCTTTTTAATAGTCAACGCAGCCGTCACAAAACATAAACATTAAAGTCCCCATAGCAGCATAAAGCTTCATGGTGAAACAATTCTAGAAAATGAATAATAATTACAGTATCCTGAGAATTCTCTTAATAGATCTGCGCTCATTAAAATACTTTGTTGGGTAGATTCATATGAAAAAGTATTTTTCCCTTGATACTTCTTTATGCATTTGTTTTGAAGGTTTTATTCAGTATTTTATAGACGTAATTTCTAGTAATATTCAAAAATGTGTGTCTTATTTACAATGAGTTTAAATAACTGTATATAGATAAGCTTTGAGTGAAACACAAAGAAATGTCTTGTGAGGTGAACTGAGGATACGGTCACAAAGAACTTTTATAGCCTATTAATGCTGGAAAATAATGTAATCTTTGTTAGTTTTGAATTGCACTAGATTCCTTTTGCAAGTTGAGCCAGACTAGCAGGAGAAGCTTGTTGAACCTTCCGGGGTGAAGTGAACGAGCTGAATCTGCTTCTGCAGCAGTGGCCTTACTGGTGCTTGATAGACGCTCTGCTGAGAACTGCAGAGATGCTTGAGGGAGTGCAGGGCTCCTAACAATAGACTCCAGTGTGGAGTTACAAGTGTTAAAGAGTTCTGTGGAATCAGGGCGTAACCCTCAGTTTAGTGGAGAGGTCAAAGCGTATTGGTATTTCAGAAAATGCACGTGCTTGCTTCTAATGCCTAAATATGCTTTAGAGAGACTGATTTGAAAGCTGTGGCCTTGTGGTATGTTCATTTTCAGGCATAACATTACCTGTTTCTGTGTTGTTATTTTGTCTTGTCCTACAGAAGTTTGCTTTTCTTTTCAAAATAATGGATTTGCTGTTTACCATCAGTTATGCATGTTCCATTGTCTTTCCTCCCAGCCAGCTCAGGACTATAGGAGAAGTGTCAGCATTCCTAAATAAAATGTTAGCAAACATCAATACAGGAATAGATCTTTTTGTAGAAGTATTTGTTTTATTTGTGCTTTAAGTTGAGAGGGACACGAACTTGTAAACTACCTCCAGGGATAAAAGGCAGGAGCAGTCAATCAGCTAATTCTTCACTGAGGTATATCCTTTAACTAATATAGTGTAATTTAGATACCATGTGAAATCATTTGGTGAGCAACAAATAGCCTTCTGTTATGCTGACAATTACATGCAACCTCCTTAAATGGTACCTTGTAATTCTAAGGGTTACTTAGAAAAAAATTGATGCTAACTATCCTACAGCTAGGATTACCATTCTTCTTCCTTTTAAAAAAAAATTATTTCCCTTTAAAAAAAAAAAAATTCTCTCTTTAAATAGATAATTGAAAGATAATTTGAAATTAATGTCTATTTAAAACTTTGTTTCTCTTCTAAAGCAAAACTTCAAAAGGACAATATATATTTTGAAACTGTAGTTTGTCTTAAAGAACTTTTCTCTAAGAAATTTGTCAAGTAAAGTTTGTGAAGTGGAATGTAAGTGAAGTTGAAGGAAACAGTCTCTGGTTTCCTGTGAGCTCTCTGCCTTGGCCAACAGGGAACTAGTGAGGTTGCTGAGAAAAATCTGTCCTACTATAATTTATGTTTTATTTGCAAATTGGTTCATAGGTCAGCCTGCTCTGATGGAAGGATAGGAAGGGACACATGTACTTGGATTTTATTTTTTTAAATGTTGTCAACGATATTTCTTGACCAATACTAAGCACACATGCTTGCTGCTTGTCAACTTATTAACTGTGGCTAAAACGAAACTCTACTAAAATGAAGCGGAAATCTCTTCTTGACTGAGGAAGGGTAAGTGATCATGTTACTAATTCCCATAACAAATTTGAATGTAGGTGCAGCCATTCAGGAAGAGACAGATAAAAGCATTACTGGTTTCAGCAAAAGCCCTTCATTTTATTGGTTGATAGCCTTTTCTGTATAAAGATTTCTCTCTGATATCCAAAATGACGAGCAGGAAATCATAGGAACAACTCTGCTGTGCCATACAGTCTACAAAGAAAGAAGAATATCTTTAAAACTGAATCTCATGGAATACACCAGAATTCATCTCTACAGAGCCAGTAGAGGGGATACAGATTTATAATCAGATGCCACCCAGTGAATTCTGGTTAAACTTTGTAGAAGAAGGGATGTTTGTCCTGACCAGCCAACTTTGAGCAAGCTGTCTTCTCCTTCCCTGTCCTGTAGAGCACAGCCTTTAACCCCAGCACTGCCATGGTGCCCACTGCCAAATTCTGACCAATTTGAGGTAGATGTACTTATAGAGCCACAGTTAAACTCTGTATATGTTTATGTATCATAGAGGCATTTAGCAGCTTTTTCTCACCCTCCACAGGGTATTATATAACCATAGATAAATGACTTTTTTTAATACTCCCTGTAATTATATAACAATCACTGTAAATATATGTAAAGATGCTCATATCACGCAATTTATTGTCAAGGTGAAATCCATAATACAGCATATGGAATGCAGTTTTATTGAATAAAAGAGACATTCATTTTTCTGTTTAAGCTATAAACATATTCTTCAGAATATTATGAACATAGGCACTAGTCTGTATTTCTCTTGATGTTCCCTAATTAGTATCTTTCTAAAAGGTTTGTCTTAAAAATGAAGTGAATAGATGTGGGTAAAGTCAAGTCCCAAATGATCCAGAAGAACTTCAAGCTTCTACATCTGTACATGGTATTGATCGTAAAAATAGATGTAGGATTTCCAATTATGCTCTGCAAAATCATGTCAGGAGACATTCTGGATGTCTGCTTTTGACAGGATAATCTGGAGTGCAGATAGTTAGGTGTCCTGAGAGGAGCTTTTATATATCCAGGTGGGAGAAACTGGAGTATGGTTCATCCTTGAAGTGAGAAAGTTCAGCTACTTCCACCTGGAAGTAAATGCAAAGTTTGCAGTGCTGCCAACAAAGCACTAGTTCTGTCTCAGTCCAGAGAGCTACAAGGCACGCTTGGGGTCTTGCCCCCAGTAATTTCAGGGCCCATCAGGATTGAAGTTTGGGTTCTGATGTAACTGGCAGGTTTAACCATGACTTAGGGCTTATCATATTACCATATTATCATATTTCTGGAGAGCCACAGAACAGTCTATGTTTGCAAAAATATAAATCAACAAACTGATGTCTCTCATGGCTGGGCTTTAAGTTGAAGAAGATTCTTTACTTTGGTGAACTAATGGGACTTGTGTCACTGTCCCCATCCCAGAGCCCCCTCAGCCCCCACAGGTCAGCAAGCTCAGAAGTTGCAGGGCTTTATGTTATTTGGGTCTGTAACAGGGCATGGCCTCAAGCAGTCTTTTTTTCCTGAAAATGTTGCAAAATAACAGGAACACAGATGAAGCAGGTAAGAGGCAGGCAGGGTGGTGACAAAGTGGTTTAATATGTCCATATTCATGATATTTCCACTGACCTATTGGGCTGAATACACAGTGTATTTCAATATGATTTATAGTTGCTAATTCCATTAGCCATAGATCCCTTTCAGAAAGCCCTCACAGCTAATGAATTTAATAACACAAGGGCCAAAACTTGAATATTTATCACCGCCGAAAACCATCAATAACTGCGGAAACATTAATTTTTACAGCCATGACGGCTTGCAACCTATTTTACCAATCATAAACTGCTCTTTAATCAAAATCTGTTCACCTCTAAGGTCATCAAAAATTTGCTGCCAGGCTGCTTGGAAGTGCCTGGCTTTCGCAAACCTAGATGATAGGCTTACTCTGTAAGCTATAATCTCTCCCACTTTGTTCAGAGTTTTAGAATAGTGATTGTACTATCCCCTGTGAGTTCCCACTGATAGAAGCTACAACTCGTGATACTGACTGAACCCACCACTTTTAAGTAATGGCAGGAATTACACATTCTCCTGAAAATATCACCTTTAAGCTGGCTGGGAGCTGTCAATCTTCGCTCTGTCCTTTGAATGCTGTGTGATGTTAATTATACCAGCAGCTGCTTGATCTGCTAAACAAACCACTGGAAGCCTGAGCTGGTTGTTTAGGCTGTTCCTTCAGACTCCATCAGAACTGGAGTGCTGCTTTTCTTCTCGCTTCACATTTTGTCCTTGACCTCTCTGACTCAGCCACCAAGGGGCCTGTCTTGTGTTGGCACAGAGTGCAGTGATTTAAGGGATCCTGTCTCAGCTGGATGGGTATTAAAATCTGACGGATGTACCACCTGCAACGAAGGAGAGGGAAGGGAGTGAGTAGTCGTTTCATTGCAAATTTTTCATATTAATTGACATAAATGTGAGCATTTCACATAAATGGAATGTTTTTTGCATAAATATTATACGTAGAGCACATTAGTATTTAACAGCTATGTGAAGAAGTACCATAGAACAAAGCTATAATTCAGGCAGTTCAGTAGAATAAAAGCACCTCAGGAACTGTTGCTCTTCATTCCCCTCTGGCAATGTTAGTTTTATTTGAACACACATCGGCATGTTTATATTGTCAGGTGCTTCTGCATGATAACATTTAAACCTTGCATCTCACCCACAGTACACAGCATTATAACCTGAAACTCGTTTCAGGTTACAAACTACAACACAGAGAGGGACATTTTATAGTGCAATGTTTATGACCAAAATTATTCTCCTTCAGCAATCAGGCTCCCAAGTTAAAACACTGAGTGATGGAGTTAATTAAGGAGGAGTAGTGCTGTTGTAGCTCTAATGCTCTACAGATATAAGTGCCTCGAAAGTGAGGCAAAGTTTGTCAGGAAAGGTAATTTCTTTCAATGCACCAGCTGATACAGCTGCAGAAAAAAAAGAGCTATCTTTGGGCCCAGAAGCCCTTCTTTTGGTTTGAGTATATTAACATTTCTATCATCAGAAAAAGCAGAAACATTCCCCCACGCACACCTTAAAAAAAGAGTATATCAGTCTTATTTCAAGAATTGTGCAAAGTAAAACTGACAAGTTAAGTATACAGTACAAAGACAACAGATGCCAGAATTTTTTGAGTCCCAAAAGACAGAATATTATTAAATGCATCCTATCCAGAAAGTTGGAAAAGGTGGCCATGTGATAGTTCCCTAGAGAGAAATCACTGCCTTTCATTCTCTAATGAGTTCTAACCTCCATAATTTTGCCTGATAAAATTCTCCCATATCTTTCTGTAGCTGAGTGAAGAAATAGTTGTCTGCAGAGACCATTTCAAGACACTTAAAATTTATTTCCAAAAACGCTGAGATGTCTAGTATTTTTTTCACTTTTGTCATGCCATTAATGGAAGTTTTACCAGAAATGGAGCCCAGCAGTGTTACCATCCTGATGTGCAACGATAATGGAAAATTACTGGCAAATGCAGAAGTCTTGATGATGAAAATTCCTCATGCTCGCTGTTGCTAAGGGTTTTAAGGCATTAATACTTGATATCATATGCAGGTAATAAAGTCCACTTACACTGTTTGACTTGTGAAGATTTTCTAGTAGACAAGTAATACAGCATTTGTTTGTTAGAAATGAATAAAAAGTGTAAGTTTAAATATGGGAAAATCCCAGGCTCATGTCAGTCTACCTAAATAAATACGGACTCCATGAGGAACTTTAGGCAGGTTTAGTGCTATACCACGAGAGACCGTATTAAGCAGAATTAAAGAAGTATAAAACAGTCACTTCTGAAAAAAAAGAGAGTGCTTTAAAGAAAGATCTGCTGGTGATGGGCCTATCGTCCCATCCCTTTTTCCTCTGGTGTTCAAAACTGGGTAATTACAGTTTTATAAAGTTTCCAGTATGAGTGGATTATAAAATATAGTTACTTAGGTTTTACAGGACAAGTTTAGCTTTTAATGTAAAAACATTAAGAAAAGGGAGTGCTGCCATCATAAGCAGTCCTTACTGCTTCTGGGCAGAATAGAGAGACCTCACAGAACTTTCCAGTTCATAAACGGGTTACAGGAGCATGAGAGGGACTTGAACAAGGGCATGCAGTGATAGCAGGGATGGATTTAAACTGACAGAGAGCAGACGTGCATCAGATATTGGGAAGAAGTTCTTCCCTGTGAGGGTGGTGGGGCACTGGCACAGGTTGCACAGAGAAGCTGCAGCTGCCCCATCTCTGAAAGTGCCCAAGGCCAGGCCAGATGGAGCTCGGAGCAACCAGGAATAGTGGAAGGTGTTCCTGCCCACAACAGGGAGCTTGAAACAAGGTGATCTTTAAGGTCCCTTCCAGCCCAAACCATTCTGTAATTCTAAGCATGCTGAAAAAATAATCACAGAGTGGTTTGTAACTGAGCAGTAGTATACCCATAGAACTTTAAAATAAACTGAGTTAAACTCCCTGAACATATGTTGCTATTTCGTTCATTAAATAATGGATTGCCAGCTAATTCACACTCTACTGAGACACATCCAGTAAATAAAAAAAATTTTAAAAATTCCAGACATACCAAGAAATAATAAATTCAGGAACTGAAAAAAATTAAAGTATTTCAAAAGCACTACGGGTTGGATGCAAACCTTTTATGGTTCATTACATTTTAGTATATTCTCTCTGATATACTTCACCTAATAACAATACAGGCTATTGTAGCCTTGCCAGTAAATGATAAAACAGTTCAATTACCTTGTCTTTTATATGGATCCAAAAAGTATAGTAAAGTATATTTCAGAGCTGTTAGGAAAATAGTTCTGCCAAGGCTTGGCTAATTTTCAAAACTAACTTTAAATTATATGCTAACTAGTTGATTAAGCTCTTTATTTCATTTTTGCCAGTCTGTAAAGCAATTTGGCTACATGTTTATAATTGCAAAGGCATTTTAGCCTGACTCTTAAGGAAAAGGAGTTTATGTTAATGCTGCTCTTGTCCATGGTTCTGATCTGTCCATCCGATACCTTTTGAGCAGAGTGGCAGCACTCAACCACTGTGGCAGAGCTCGGGAATTTCCTGAGTTAAGTGACTTTCCACTTTCTGAAAAGCAGAAGCCTGTTAAAAAAGCAGGATCTGAATTATTTCATGTCCTGAAAGGAAAAGCATTAGTAGCAGAGCTCAGGAGCTGAAGAGGAGCTGTTGGGGTCTGTGCTCTGCACCTGTGGAATACCAAGCTCCGTTACACAACTGCCACGGAGCAGCATGTGTTCGGTGCTGTTTGTGGGCCTTCCAAAAGAACAAGCCAGAACCAAAGATCAGGTAACATTCAGGAGAGAAAAATAGCTTCTTCCTTCAAATTTCAAAGAAAGGAGAGAAAGTAGAACTCCTTCAAGCTAGCAGAATTTCAAGACAAGATTTTCTTGTTTCCAGCTGCCGTACCTACTGCAGTTTCTCCTGGTGTGAGTGCATGGAGTTTGCAAAGTGTCTCAAAACCAATTAAATTAACACTTACTGTGTTATTCTTATTATTGAAGAATGAAAGCAAAACCCCTAAAAATATTTAAAAAAAAAAAAACAGGTAGAAAGAAGTTTGAGTAGCGTTTCTGAAGTAGGTGGGGAATGTGCAAGTTGGAGTAATCACCAGAATGTTGTCTGGATCTTTTCAGGAAACTTCACAGTTCTAGATGTGCTCTGCTGAAAGGAGAGGACTACTTTAAAAAAATTAATTGTCAGGGGAAGGAATTTAGAAATTTTCTAAACAGTCTCTTTTGTCTGTAAAAAAATGAGCTAAATGAAGATGAGAATGCCAATGATGAAGACCAAGAGAATAATTTCTGGCTTGGTTACTCCTCAGGTGGAGATCTGATTTGAAGCAAATTATTGCAAGTGTAAAGTTTGAGCTGAAATAATATTCTATAGCTACATTTTTAGATGAATGAAAATTTCTATCATATCAATGACGACAATGAAAACAACTCTGTATTTACATATCATAGATAAATGTTTTCATGTACAAGAATTAAAAAATATGAACATTACTAGCAGCCATTAAAAATAAAAGCAGGGGTTGTTATGGATACCATTAGGTAAGCCAATTCCTATATCAGTCTTGTACATTTTGGAAGCTTGTTGGTTTTAGACAAATTATGTTGCATAATATCCTCTTTTAGGTGCAGCAAGTTGTTTTACATAGTCTGCTGTTTATTTAGAGTCCTGAAGAATCTTAAGTGTGCATATTTAGATTTAATGCTGTTTTATATCCCAAGCAGTATTTTTTGCGTTATAAAAATAATGAGATATAGACTTAGTTTCAAGCAAAATAAAAACAGCTTTGCCAAATTAGGAAGTCTGTAAAAACTAATTGGAAACTCGGGCTGATTCTCAGCCTAATGAGTTTGCAGTGCTTCACTGAAATGAGGGTCTGATGAAGAAGACTTTTTAAATCACCAAAATAATCAGGCTCCAGCATGAGGTTTTCTGTGATGCCGGTAGCTAGATGAAAGGGTGACAAGTGTGATAATTAAAAAGGAATCCCCCCAGGAAATCTGATGTGTTGATGTATTGTGATAAATTGCACTGGGAGATATGAGGTACCTACCAGCCAGAGAGACTTTATGGTTCACAAAGCAGAACCAGGCTACTGCATGGAACGAACTAAACCCTGTCAGACAACTGTGTGCCATTGATGGGATAGGGACAGGACAGATAAAAGGGGAAGAAGGGAACTAAAAGATGTGTTCCCAAATAGATTATGCAGGTTTTTTTCCCAAATACCTAGAGAAGCAGTCACCTTGGCTGCTCGGCATTTACTGCATAGGTCTTGATGTACCTTGTAGAGTCTACCTGTGTGTCCTGGCAAAAATCAGCATTTTTCTAACAGGACAGTGGCTCAGCCATTGAAACGGCTTGTCATGCAAATTGTGGGTTGTGTAATAATCCTGCAAATTTTCTGTAGAGTGGATTTAAGACTGATACCTTAAGTAAGGGAATGTCATTGATCAAATACATAAGGATGCTGGACATCAAATATTATATGCAAAATTTGGGTAGCTTTCAATTCTAAAATAGCGGGATACAGGATTTACCTAGATTAATTATTATATGAAGGTGTCTTAGCAGATTATTTTGGAGCCCTGGACTGTTGACTCCAGTGATTTAATTTACTGAGGTCTCCAATTTTCTAATATGCTTAGAAACGCTTTTCTGGTGTATGCAAACGAATATTACAGCGTAAACCGTAGTGCAACTGTAAGAATACTGCCTTGATAAAAGATCAATGAAATTAAAAGGATTAAGCCTGGGCCAAATCCGTGACAGCTTTGCTTACCACAGCATTGAAAAGCTTATGTGGAGCACTAAACAACCTTGTTTCTCCAGCTGGGGTAAATTGGGACTGTCACAGAGAAAAGGGTGCTTTTTTTCCCACAAGTCATTCCAGGAAAGGAGGACATACACTTTCATCTTTTGCCTTGAAGACACATCATGTCATAATGTAAGGAAAGTAGGTGTTGTAAATGGATGGCAACAGCTCCTTGCAGGGACTTTTTGCAGATTCATCAGAGCTTCGCTCTGGCTGCGTTTGTGCAAATTTAACTGGACATCTGCTAAGGTAAAAGGGAGAGTGAGGGTGAGTACAGAAATGGGATAAAGCTGCTTTAGACACTGAGGTGAAGTAGCTGGAGGAGTTTCAGGTTAACAAGTTCGCAGATCACTCAGTCTGGCAGCAATTTTTACAACTATCTTCTTTACATAAAGTGTTTGCTGTTGTCCATAGCTGTGTATCTGGTAGTACTGAGTCTTTGGAGACTTTGGGGAAGTAAAGAAAACAAGGTTTTATTGTTCCTTCAAAGTACCATTGCACATGTTTGTGTCTTCGTTGTCCTTTGCAGGAGGATTGAAGCTCAGTGGCTCAGGCTGAGCCACTTTAAGCAGTGTGGTAGCATTTGTTAGCACAGGACAGGACCCTCTGCAGGTGCAACATCCCTTTGGGGTACTGGGGGGCAGCCTGAGGGTCCCATAGGGCAGTGGCAGCACGGGGAGCAGGGCCTTGGGTGCCCACCACCAGCATCTTTGACTCTGTCTCCTTCTCAGACTGGTCCAGTGGCTGTGAGCTTCCTGCCAGCTCTTCTGCCTTCAGCTGCCATAAAACCTTTTCTCTGGTGTCTGGATCATTAGTGCTTCAGAGCCCTTTTCACAGCTCTCATTTAACAAATGCAGTAACAGACTCCAGAAATGTGTTAACATTGTTTTATGAAAGATGTTTGTTAGGTGGTAGGACTTACTCAGTCATTTTCTCTCTCAAATTGAAGTGCAAGACTAATTTTTATACTGTCTGTTTCTTTCATAGATGTTTTAAATGAGAATTATAACTTGTGAAATCAGTTGGTATCTGTGCTGCAATTCAGTGTCAATTTATATGTTCTTTACCTTCATCTTCAAAAAATCCTGACAAATTAAGTGAATTTTATACCACCCTCTTTTTTTCTTTTTGTTTTTTTTTTGGTTTTGTTTGTTTGTTTTGCTGTTGCTGTTGAATTACAGTGCTGTAGGGTGTGTCTGTATTTGATAGTCTCTGTTTCAATAGACTGTTATATTTTAAATTACTTCAAATATTGCAGCAACATTTACAGGAAACGGTTGAGAACGTGATCAAGCACAATGCTTTATTCCCAATAATAATTGTATCACAGAATCACAGAATGGTTTGGGTTGGAAGGGACCTTAAAAATCACCTTGTTTCAAGCCCCTGTTGTGGGCAGGGACACCTTCCACTACCCAAGCGCTGTCCAGCCTGGCCTTGAACACTTCCAGGCGTGGGTCAGCCACGGCTTCTCTGGGCAACCTGTTCCAGTAACCTCACCACCCTTACAACAAAGATTTACTTCCTAATATCTCATGTGAATCTGTCCTCCTTCAGTTTAAGACTTTAGTCTCCTCTTTCCTTTTTAAAATAAAATGAACGTAAATGAGCCACTAGCTGCAAAACAACATCCAAAGACAGTCTTGATCTTTCTAAAATGATAATCCTCTGTGTGTTTCGTTGTCTTTTCCTTGTTGTTCCAGACATGCCTGGTAGCCCACATAACCAGTTCACCTTCAGGCCGCTGCCGCCGCCGCCTCCCCCTCCGCACGCCTGCACCTGCGCCAGGAAGCCGCCTCCCTCGGCCGACTCCCTGCAGAGGAGATCGATGACCACCCGCAGCCAGCCCAGCCCTGCTGCCCCCACGCCCCCCACCAGTACACAGGATTCGGTGCATCTGCATAACAGCTGGGTCTTGAACAGCAACATACCGCTGGAAACCAGGTACGGACCAGGGTGGGCACAGGAGGGCTCAGATGTCGAGGGAAAAGAAACGAGATAGGGATGAGTCCTGACATTGGCACAAGCTGGTGATGAGCAGGTACAAGTCTGTCATTCAGGACATGCCAACGTGTTTTGCTTTGAGGCCATCCCAGGTAGCCTTATTTGCTTGACTCATCTCGATCATTAATACTCAGAAAAGCACGTTATGCAAAGTTTTGGAAGACAGCGATTTCTTTAAGATGTGTAGGTTACAGTGGCATTTTATGGTTGTGTGCAGTCAGGATTTGTGCTTGTGTGTTTGTCTTGCCCTCCCACATTCTCCCAGGACCATTTTGTAGCCAGCAAATAGAAGTTTGGTTTAATTAGTGTACTTTGGCACTTCTGGAGTCACACAGAGTCAGGAATGGTTGGGGTTTGAAAGGACCTTTGGAGATCATCTAGTCAGGCTGTAGCTTTCTCATGGATAAGAAAAAAACACAAATAATACTAAAATAATATTTTCCTCAATATGTATTTAAATACTTTATTGCATATATAGGCAAAGAATATAATTTGATAATTATTTGGCAATGGAGAAATGATACCGAGACAGGTATTGGGCATGGTAAGACTTACCTCTGGGAGCTGGGGAAGGGAGGGTTCAAATTCAGGGTCATTCACAATTTACACAAATAATCTACTCCAAAAAACAATTGAAAGCAAACACATTCTGTATTCAGGCAACTTACATTTCAGTACCCAAAGCTCTGCACAATTTCCTCTGACTTTTTGACTAGAATAAGCTTTTTTTTTTTCATTTGTTCCTGGTACATATTAGCTAATTTGATGGCTTTCAACTACAGCTGTGTTTGCTGACTTGATTTTTAAAACAAGGTCTTGATTTTCTTCAGTCTTCTTCGTCTTCATTGTGAAGAGAGCACCAGGAGGTTTTAACTAGGGTTTCCTTTGGGTTTTGCCATTTTAAAGCACATAAAGTGCAAGAGTTTGTGAAAGTTGTGTTTGGTGAAACAGATAAATTTCTGACATCCACCTAATTGGATCCAGAAAATATAAGGTGTTATTCATGGAAATGTTTGGGGTTTTTTTTAACACATATGTCCAAGGCCCAGTTATCACAATTAATCACTGAAACCTAGATTTTGTTCTTTTATAACAAGGTTGGTTTTATTTTATTACAAACATTAATCTTAATATATGTCTTTAAGCACTTGAGTGCTGCTCATCAGAAGTGTCAAGTTTTAGTTCTGCTATGAAGTTGGGATTGAAGAATATGCCAATTCATTCTGAAATAAAACTTCCCTTTTTTGTCTTAAGGACAAATCTCAAAAAGAATCAAGGAGGATGGAAACTTTTCCGCAAAAGTGAACATAAACAACACTTTAGTTCAGCTGGTCCTTCTGGAACTAGAAGCTTCTGTTTACACAGTGTTTATAAAGATAAATCTGTGTTCCTGGTGTAACAAGCTTATATATCTATCTATACTTTCTGCTGCAGGAAAGGTGATCCCTGAGCGTTCTGTCCACTAATGTTTGGTTCTCTTCAGCTAACAGTCAGGCAGATCTTTTTAAGCCTCTCTTCATCCCCATTCACTACATTTCCATCAGACATCATTGGGGGAAAATTCTTTGCAATTTATTTTTCTTTCGAGTTCAGTTTAATTTTTCTGGTTTCTTATTATTTTTTGCAAATTTGAAGCTTCTCATAAAGGACAAATACAGAGATATATATCTATATCTGTAATTATATAAAGGGCTGTGCAGTGAATTAGGAATTCAGACTAGAAAATATCCTATGGGCTACACGTTAGTCATTCACAAAGTCTGGGAATTTTCCACATTCTTACCCTTCAGTGGTTGTTTCAGCTGATTTCATGCCCCCACTGGTAGCTCCCAGCAGCCTCTCATGAAGCTGGCTGAAAGGCTGGATAATCCAAAAGGAAAATCTGTGAGTCTGTTTGCCAGGATGTATCTGCAGTTTGTGTGCAGACAAGTGCTGTAGCAGGGGAACACTGTAATAAAAAACATTTGTGATCACCACTTCCCAGAAGTCTGTAGTGTGCAGTACAGCCTTAGAGAAAATGAAGGGCTTGCAGCTTGTTTTTCCTTCCTTCACCAGGGAATGATTCTGCTAGAATTGAACTGGCACTTTGGCCTAATATCTGGATTCCCTTGCTTTCCTTCTCCATTAATGTTTAGCTGCCCATTAAAAATAATCCTACAAAATAAAAGGAAACATTTCAATGACGTGGTTCTGTGCCAAATCTTTAATACCAAATCTAGCTAATATCTACATACCTAATATGCCTAAGCAGATTTCTTTTTGTTAAAGTTGGAACATTTGCAATCCAAAAAAAGATTTAGACAGTAACGTATTCCCTACTGTAACAACCAGGCAAAAATCAGAATACACATGTTCAGCTTTTCTTCCAACTGTATCTCCTGTTAATCCATAAACAGAACATGTGTTTGATGTTTTATCTACTGCCATGGAATATTAAAGAATTTTCAGACATGAAAAGATTTCCTAGAACTAATCACTTGACTGTAAAACCTATTCACTCTGGACAGACAGAAATGAAGCAAGTTTATGAGTCTTCTCATGGTGATGTCATATTTACATAAAAGAAAATTCTCTAGTTCTGAAAATGTTTGCAATATTCATATTAAACATGTACTCTTACATAATTAGAATTTGAAACCCTAGATTAGATGGCAAAGGGCTGCAGTAAAGACATATGCTGTGATGTATCTGTTTGAAAGTTTTCTTGTACAGTAAAACCTGGTTATATTTTTATAGAAAAGGGCAAATCAGAAATTTTATTCTGTGCTTCATCTAGAGGTGTTACATGCACTAATCTGCAAAGCAGTTTTGTCAGGACCTAGCTTACTAATGCAACTGTTTAATGATGAGACTGACTTGGAAAGATGAAATTACTTGTTCAAGTTCTCACCAGCTTTTGTCAAAGCTAAAATTAGAGTCTGTCTGTGTGTCGTTGCCAAGGCCAGTTCCGTAACTCTGGCAGTTACTCTGATTATAAGCAACCCAAATAAAAATATGAATTAAGAGCAGCTTTAAAACTCCAGAGGACACGTTATCGAACACCTGCTGCTGAAGGAATTGGAGAAGAGCTGTACCTGAAGGAGGTGTGGCAGCTCAAAGCGGTGACTGACTGTGCTGCAGCCCTCAGCACTGCAATTGCCCAGACATGCAAATGCAGGCTCCATCTATGTGTGCACACACAGTTTGGGAAAAATAAACATAGCCATTATTAAAATTACTTATGAACATGCAGCAATTTCATTGTCATGCAGAGAAATAATTTTTAAGCATTGCCAGAAAAAGACTGCAAGGATCTCTCACACCACATAAAAACATGGGATACATTGATTCTCTTTTTTAGGATAATGTTATTGGGCCCTTAGAAAAATTGATTTTTTCCCATTCCCCCAGAATAAAGTACTTGCAACCTATTGCCTATTCCCTTCCTTTCCCTAAAATAATTGTTTTCTCAGGCTTCATAGACACTTTGCTCTAATGCTTCAAATCTTCTGATTTACAGTGTAATATATTGTCATTATCTCTGACAGTCCCATCTGAACATAGCTTACTACTTTTTATGGAGTAAGTATTAAACTCTGATAACTCAAAGGAATGTTTTTCATTTTCTCAATGCCCTTCTAGTTAACTCAGTATTTGTTTCCATATCTTGCTTTCTTGGTTTGTTGGGTTTTTTTTTCCCTGCTGTTTGCTGTTTATTTTCCCACTTCACTCAAATCCCCAAAGAAGAGGTAAAATCTAGATGTTAAGTAGGGATTTTTACCAGACATTTTTCTTATCCTCCTTATAGTCTCTTACAATTCCCTCACGGATAAACCATTGGTCACACTTATTTTGAGTTAAGTTTTGACATAGATTACCAAAGCATTACAATTTTTAAGTTTTATGTCTAAATGTCAAAATTTAGCTAATTTTGATTTTGTTTCAAAGAGGAGTTTTTAGTCCTGTTTTGTGCATCAGTATTTAAGGTACTTGCTTGTTCCTTCCTTTTTTAAATCAAATTTCTTCCGAGTTCCTCTAGCCCATTTAGCAGTGTTGGCAGTAAGGTTAATGCTGTGCTGAATGGACTGAAATCTCCCTTCACTGCACTGGCAATGAGCCAGGTCCTGTGGAAAAAGACAGCTTAATTTAAGCAATCTTATCACCATGGTAATAGCTCCTCTAAGGGGACAGTGAGGTACCAGACCATAAACCTGAGATTCAATTATCATTAATTTATATAAAACTTTGAAGTACTGGAATAATAAGAGGAATATTTGGGGTTCATGGTAGTTATTATTTTCAGCTACAATTCAGCAATATTTCAGAGCCCTAAAGTTTGATTGTCTCTAAACATTTGAAAACTTTGAGAGCTGTGGAGTTCAAGAAGTGTATTTGAATCCATGAATAGATGGAATCATTCCTTTCTGTGTTATATAGTTATTTAAGGTGTGTAGGTATGATTAGCTGTATTTGTTTTCCTGAAAATAACTTGGTTATATTTCTGTTTGGTATAGGGGAGATCTTGACAACAAGCAAGAGATTATTCTGTGCTATGGTTTAGCTTTGTTCTTTTTACATCAACCTCATAATTATATTTTCTCTTCAGGAAGTACATTGATAGCCTTTCAGATCACACCTGTACGTAGTCCCTTTCTGTGTAAGCTGGAGTAGTTCTAAAAGCAAAAATAATTAAATAAAAATGCATCTAGAGAATACACACTCAGTTCAGTGTGAGATCTTGGAAGGTTTGATCTTTCTTCTTGGTCTCTGCATTTGAAAATCCTGTGGATCTTGTGAATCTTGCCTCCAGTGCAGAGACATAGAAAGCACTTTTTTGTGCCTTGATTTTTTTTTCCCAGTTCAACGTTTCCGTAGCAAACAGAGCAGCTTTTACAGCTCCCAAGGCAGACAGGTGTTAATGATCATACGCCACCAAACAGGGAGACAATTTCTGCTTGAGCAATGCAATTCACTGGGAACTTGTTTGCAAATGGAGCCTACTCCTGAGTTAAATGACCGGATTTGGGGCTATTCCAAGAATAAATGCAGGGGAGGGCTTCCTTTATGATCTTTCCTTCAAATTATGTTGGCCAGTATTTGCTATTATGACATTTCTCTTGTATTTTCTCATTTTCCACCTAATTAAACAATAAATCAACATGTATAGAGGCCGACCATATTAAAAACAGACACATGGCAAGGGTTTTAAATTCATTCTGAGTCCCATGTGTTTTCACTGCGCAGCAGAAAAGATCTGAAAATATTTCACTCTTCTGAATTCCAAAAGATAAATTGAAGACTGTCAATATGACCATGAACTGAAAATAAAAGCTGTAAATATGACCTTAAATTTAATAATGCGAGAATGAAGGCATCTTTTATGGAAATAAAAATATAAACATTTGTCAGCTACTATGAAGTACAACTTTATGTCAGCAGTAATGGCACTTGAGGGTCCTGCTTTCGAGTAGTTTGAGATCCAGTCACTAAGGACAATAGGGCAATTTAAATTGTTCATACACTTTATTGTATTTTTTCTTTGTGAGAAGCTCTGGTGTGGGCTTCCCTGGAATAGTGGGATAGTATTTGTGTAAGGGTTTTTTATGGAGGCTAAATATAGTAGCTTGAACAATCACACTGCAGATATTCCTTGCTCATTATTTTGAATAATGTGATGGTATATAAAGTTAGAACTGAAAGTAAAGCTATGTTGTGATTTTATGGCCACCAATGAGCAAGCAGCCTTTTAGCTTTCTGTGGAATAGCGTTTCCATTTACAAAACCAGAAACAGACCGAATCTAAATTTTGAAAGAGAACAATAAATACAGATTAATATAAAGGGTCTAGGCTGTGAGAAGGGGTCAGAGACATGAAAACCATTCTACCTTCTCATTTCCAAAAAAAACCAGATATGTATGTGTAATGTTACTGCCCAGAAATTTTCTATTTTCTGGCTAGCTATTTCTAGGAAAGCTGAATTCGAAGACTAAGGAGTATTTATGTAGTTAATGTGATATATCTGTTGTCAAGTAAACTTTGTCTTTTTTGTCACAGTAGCTGTACAGCTTGGATTAGACCATATGCATGTGAGTGTAGGTACTTGGGAGTAGACTGAAATGCCGATAACAAAAGTCAGAATATGCATGAATATTCATAGGAGGAAATGATGGCAAAGAGAACTGAGGGGCAACTGTTTCAGTTACTCATTCCTTTCTTTAAGTCATGCTTCCAACCACAGAATATAGGCAATAAAATTACAATATTGGGATTTTTTATCCTTCTTGATTCGTGATTTCAAAGTACTCTGCAAATACTATGTCCTTTATATGACTTACATAAATATTATTGTAACTGCTATTTTTCATGTTTTCCACAAAATAATCTTAAAATTTGTTGAAGAAAAAAAAATAGAGCAAGCCATGAGCTTATTCTATTCCTTCCTTACACCAAGTTTCTGTGTGCATTGGTTCAGTTGTACTCAGGTGTTGTTTGAGTTGGAGTGCTACAGCAAAGTTCTAAGCCACAGAAAAGCACTTTGGAAAATTACTGAATTAATGTAGAGATGTCACCATGTATCAGAGTAACAAAGCCCATACTGGTATATGCAAGAGTAATTTATGTCCTCAGTGTGGTAATTTTTGGTTGGTTTGGTTTGGGTTTTTTTCATTAAATAGCCAATTAGACCAGAAAGCAGTTGTATTTTGGACAATAGTTCCATTACAGAAGGTGTTCTTGATTGATTTTGGCACCATCCTATATTTATATAATTATTGTCCCAGATTTCTGCCAGAGACTTGAAATTTTAGTCACCTGGTTAACAGGCCTAGCTTGCCTACAGCAACAACAGACAAGTGAGTCAGCATCGCATCACTTGTTCAGTACTGGAGAAAAAGCGAAGGATACAGATTCCTTTTACATCCTCTCACGTCCTGGGTCACAGTGCTCAGTTTTCACAGGCTGTGTAAAGAAAACAGGAGAGAATAAAGGGAAGCAATTCTACGTGAATGATTCAAAAAGCAAGTCCAGCTCAAAGAGGAAATTTTAACAAAGTGGTTCTATTTCCAAAGACAGATCTCTGGGGGGTTCAAATTTATTTCAATTATACATGGAAAAACAGAATTATAAAATAAATTAGATAAGTAGTTTTCGTGGCCATTTCTGTCTTCCTTTACCTGTGACCATCCTTGTTCCCATAGTTCTTGTACACGAAAAGGTGAAACAAAGGCTATAAAATTATAGGTCAGTTCTGTCTATAGTTATAAGTCATGTCTTCTATTCAGATACAGTTTTCCTGGATTGGTTTTCAAGATGAGAGTATAGTGTGTATATCTTTGTGATCAAGTGGGTGTCTTGATTTTTATATATATAATAGCTGTCTTGTTTTTATACTATATAGTTTTTTGAGGGCCATATGGGAGATTTATAAAAAAATATATTCTGATTATTATGTAAGTTTAGATGTGTCCTCTTCTTTTCCCTCCCACTTTTAGTACAGAATAGAATGGATAGAAAACCAGGAGAGAGCGAATTTCTGCTTCTTATTACTGTCACAGGAAATATTAAGTGACTTAAAATGGGCAGGTACCAATGTCTTCTTGTCATTGTTTGCCAAAGTAGATGGGCAACCGTATCAGCTCCAAATCCCTTTTGGCTACTATCTCTATGTATTTTCTGGCTAAGCCAAAAAACAGAATCCTTCACATGTGTTATCTGCTGTGTCTCTTAAATATTTCCTTTGCACTTCTGTTGACATCTAAAGGAATTACTTCACTTAAATATCAGTATAGATACACAATTACATACATTATATGCAGTTATAAAATGTAGTTGGAAAGAAATTGAGCAACTTAAATGATTGAACTGAAGTCATCTTAGTTTTTCTATCACATAACTTTGCAGCAATTTGTAATGCTTTAGGTAACTACTTCTTGAATGTGGAACATATAGAGGTACAAATATATTCCTACTCGGTTTATCCAGGAGAAATGCAGACTAAATTTTTTGGCCAATATATAGCAGGATTTGTGTTTCTAACGTAGCTGTTGGCTCCCTTCCAAGTCTTCTGTTGTTCTTCATTTTTTCTTCTTACAAACTCATAATTTTTAATGGATGGAAGGAAAGCATGTTACAGGAACAAATGAAGGTCTGGGCCTAGAAATTCTTGGCAGAGAGTTAATGTATAGAAAGTTACAGAAGTGATACCAAGCCCTTGACAAAGCTGGGGGACGTTTCTTCAGTATCAGGATATAAAAATATTTTCTCAGAATTTAATTACAGAATTCTGTGTGGGGTTAATCTGGTTTCTGTAATAGCATTATGAATTCGGTTGAGATGTTGCTTCAAGCTTTTATAAGACTTAAATTGCTGTTCCAGATAGGAAGCCAAAAGTACATAGCAAAATATCCTGATGGAGAGGCATGTAAAGAAATGAACTCTTCTCTAGCCTTCTCCTGGCTAAGGACTGATAGTTTGTATGAACTGTGCTCTGGGAGTTGCCTGCCTTTCCTCGTGAGGTTAGAGAAGAGCGCTCGGATGAGCCACAGGAAAGAAAGCGGTTCTGCCATCAGCAGGACTCTACCAGGTCTAATTTCAGGCCTTGTGTCAGCTGAAGTTCCCAATAAGTGCCTTCCCTTCTCTTTACTGGGCGTGTCGGTGGCAGGCGGAGATGTTCCAGTTCAGTCGCCAGTGTGTGCTGGGCAGGGCTGGGCAGGGCT
>VWPU01018352.1:0-41937 GCA_013398955.1 Callaeas wilsoni | reverse complement strand
CTGCCCTGCCCTGCCTGCCCGCCGGGCTGGGGCGGCCCTGCTGCTCCACACGCCCCGTCCAGGCGGAGGCTGGAGCATCCCGGCTGCCAGGGCATCGGGGAGCACGGGCTCCCTGCCAAACGCCAGGAAACACCTGTCCCCAGCAGCACCCGATGGAGGGCAGGCAGGGCAGCGTGGAGCTGGGGCCAGCCACGCTCGGGAGCTGGGCAGTGCGTGAAAACAACCGAAGGTCTGGGGGTGTCTGTGATGCCAACACCCGCGGGGCTCTCGGGTTTTGCTTGGGCTCCGTTGCCTTCTGCACTCATCAGTGCTGGAAAGCTCCTGCTGGGAGCTGGAGGGGAAGGAATCAGCACCTTGACAGGGAAGGTAAAGGAATAACGCTGGGAGGAAAGAAAAAGACAAAAAAGGCACCACCCGGGCTGGTGTGTTACTCACGTACCTGGTTCTTGTCGTATCTGAAACTCCCACCTGCGTCCTGAGCTGGCAGTAGGACTCAGACTGTGCTTATTCACAGCCTCCCTCCCCTCCTTTCCGTTCTCCTCGTCCTCGTGTTTCTCCAGGCCCAAACGATCTGTTTGCACTTTGGAAATTGAGATCTACAGACTTTAGTTTTAGAGTCTGAATCCACCTCCATTAACTGCGAGCCATGTTTAATATTGATGCTCCAGGGACGTGAGGAGGGATGGAATGAGCCTGTTTTCCTGTGGAAAAAAAGCTGAAATTCCCCAGCACTGTGGTTTGGGTGGCTGGTGAAGCTGCCAGCAGCCAGGCTGGGATTTAAGGGGCACATTTTTGCAAATCGGTGTCTTCATCACTACTCTGAGTGGAGAGAGGAGGAGGTGGGGGATCCGTGGGAAGATTAATGCAGCCTCTTGGCTTTCCTGAGTGCTGAGGTTCCCAGAAAGGATGAGGGTGTCACATCACTGCTTCTTGCTTCATATTTTTCCTCCTTTTCCTTGCTTTTCTTGGGTGTTGCTGTCATTAAATGCTGCCATTCATTGTTCCTTCTCCCCTGCTGGCTGGAGACACTGGCTGTTAATTGAGCAGCAATATATCTGCTCCTCAGGCTTCTCAGATAAACAATTTAAGTCCTTCATCCTCTTTTATTGTGACATTTTAAGACTTTCTTATCTTTGGCTGTCACAGAGAAAAACCTAAAAAGCCCAAACTTCTGTGGCCTTGGTTTGGTTTATAAACAGGCTCCCAATGGCAGCTTTTGGAGAGGTGTGGTTGTCCTGCTCTTAAACTTGGGTCTTTATTTCAGTACATCAGATTGAAGGTTTTTATTTGATTCTGGGGTTTCAGTCTCTGCAGCCCTGGAGAAGAGAGAAAGAACCAGGCTTTTGTCGTTCAAAGGGCAGTTGAAAGACTTTCTGTTATTATTTGGCCTTACTTCAAAAAAATGCACTTTTGAGCGTGACAAACCATCTCCTACCTGGGTGTCTTGAACTCAGCCAAGTTAAAACGGGTTTGAAGCACTGGGGTTTTTGCCAGTTTGATTTTTCCTCCATCCTCCAATGTGCTCTGAGTTCAGTGCTCGTAGGAAGGGTAACGGGGTGTCCACAGCCACAGCTGGGGGAGTGCATCAGTTTTTCCCAAGGCAAAGGGCAGTTTCCATGGGCTTCCCATCACTTTTCCCCCTTTTTACCCAACTGTATGGATGTCAAATTCCTGGGCCTTTTGTCTCGAGAATGGTGTTGACCTATACAATTTTCTCTCTTCAAAAGAGGGAGTTTGTTCAGCTGGGGGTGTAGAGGGTCTGAATTGGAGGATTAAGCAAGGGGTTACTTTTGAGACTGGCTAATGTTGAAACAGATTTCACCTTCCTAAGGCTTCTTGAATGTTAATCATTCAAAAGTGAGCGAGCTGGGTGGGAGCTGGGAGCTGTGCTGCTGGTGCGTGTGTGACAGCCCCACGCTGCCCCACGGCCACGCTTTGTCCGTTCAGCCCCACGGCGGGAGTTCCGTGTTTCCTCTTCCCAAAGCGGCCGGTTGCCGTCCCCGGTGGTGTCGGCAGCAGGTGGGGCAGGCTGTGTGCAGTGACTCTGTCCCGTGCTGTGTCCCAGGCCAGGTACAAGCAGAGCCTGGACCCCACGGTGGACGAGGTGAAGAAGCTGTGCACGTCCCTGCGCCGCAACGCCAAGGAGGAGCGCGTGCTGTTCCACTACAACGGGCACGGCGTGCCCCGGCCCACCGTCAACGGCGAGATCTGGGTCTTCAACAAGGTGGGTCTGGGCTCTGCCGGTCAGCCAAGCCCTCTGGTGAGCACAGCTGGGCTCCAGAGTGCTGGAGAGCCAGGCTGGTTTGGGTTCGAGGGACCTTCAAGCCCATGCAGTGCCACCCCTGCCGTGGGCAGGGACACCTCCCACTGTCCCAGGGTGCCCCAAGCCTCGTCCAGCCTGGCCTTGGGCACTGCCAGGGATCCAGGGGCAGCCACAGCTCCTCTGGGCACCCTGTGCCAGGGCCTGCCACCCTCCCAGCCAGGAATCCCCTCTCAGTGTGTACCCCGAGTTTCCCCTCTCTCAGTCTGAACCCGTTGTCCCATCACTTTTCCAGGTGTAGGACAGGTTCTGGCATTTAGTTCCCTCTCTGCTTTCTCTGTGTTCTTGAGGCAGTGTGGCCACACAGGCTGTCCCTGCCTGTGGGGCACGAGGGGCTTCTCTCCAGTGCACTGAAACAATAAATTATTGGCGTGGGGATGGAAGGGGAACGCTGAAACTCCGAGTTGTACCTCATTTACTGCAGGTTCCTGTTCTGACTCACTGTCCAGCGTGGGCACACCAAGAGAGCATCGAGACAGTCCCTGGGAACTGGTTAATTTGGCATTTCCTCAACTTTTACCACATGTTGAGGCTGCAGTAACATTTTTCATGTATTTATTGTGAGTGCTGTTGTATTAGTTAGGAGCAGTGTTCTAGTCTAGCTACTGTTTCCTCAGAAAATCTCAGCGTAGTTTCAAAAAGATAAGAATCAACACGCCCCATCTTCAGACATGTTTATTCTGACAAATTGGGGAGCTTCTCTGCAAATTCTGAAGGCCGGGTTTGTTTTTTTTAAAATCTCTGAGTCGTTCGCTAAACAATTGGGGATGAAATATGTGCACAAGCAGTTTCCAGCTGAGCTGTCGTTGTGTCATTCCCGTGGAGAGGCACAGAGGGATGGTGGGAGCAGTGTTGGAGCAGGGACTTCTCCAAGCCCAAGCCAGGGAACAAACCGTGCGTCCAGCCCAGCGTGGCAGCAGCATCAAAGCGTCACCCTGAGCTGCAGAACTCTGGTTTAACACCCTTCCTTGCTTCAAACTACCTCATTTACATGTCATTAGCAAATCTGATGTTTTATGTGACCCCCACAGTAGAGCTGGAACATAAAATTCTTCTGGTTGGAAATACCACAATATTAATCAGAGCTATAATCCAATCTTAGCTGGAGCAAGATGCATGAGAAATATAAAGGTAAAACAATGCCTGCCCATAAAATGCCATTGATGAGATGTGTCAGAGCAGGTTTTTTATGTGGAACTTCCTGGGGTTGGGGTGTGCTTCACGTGAGTGCTGACCTTAAGAAAGGGCTGTGCTGAGGACGAGCTGTTCGTGCCTCATTCACTGCCTGCAGTGATTTGCAGAGCTCCCAGCTCCCTAAAACTTTGGCTTTTATCAACAATTTTTCCCATTAATTTTAATGGAAGAACCCAAACTGTTATATATGGGCAAAAGTGGCTTTGGAAATGCCTTACCCCTCTCTGCCTTACGTAACACATGGTTTATGATCCCTCCTGTCTTTATCGACGCTGATACGTGTCCTTGAAAATTTGATTTTCGTAAAAAGTTTACTGGTTTTATTACAGCTATTTTAAGTCTCTTGAATTTAAATGAGAGTTATGATCCCATCCATCATCCTGCTGATGTTAATAGGAACATCACAGCTTTTCCTGAGGATTTTGGGCCGGGCTCAGGGCTGGAGGAGCACCAGGTTGCCCTCTGCCTGCAGCTGAGAAGGATCTTGCTGGCAGCCACTGGGTATTTGGTGGTGACTCTTTGCAGGCAGAAATCTGTGGTTTATATTTTCAGCTCCCTTGGTTCGGGATTGGCTCCTCATAGCTGGTTTTAAATGGCTGGTTTTTATCCTCTTGCCTCCAGTTATTTGGGGGCGTTAAGATGGAAGACGAGGAACAAGATCCTTCTTATTTACAGAAAGGGAACTGTGGGTACTTCACTCTGTTGAAGGCAGCTTTGTTGGTTTTAATTTTAATGGATAATTTGGAAAGTTGCACAGAAGCTAAAGCTGTAATAAAATTATGAAGCATCTCGTTAGGCTCAGGCAGGGTAGCGCTGATGGGCTGCAGGGGCTTAATTATCCATCCTGATTTATTGATGGGGTTTTCAGTTTAAGATGTTTGATGTTAAATTAAAGACAGCTGGTTTGCATCCTTTATCAGTGTTGCAGAAATTTGGGATAAAATTGGACTATTAAATGCTGTTTGGAGTTGTTAGCACGTATCAGAGCTCTAAATATCTGATACTGAAAACTCTTGGCAAAGTTTTGGGCTTTTTTTTTAGAGTTGGGTGTTTCAAATAATGCCACAATAAAATCTGCTTGTCGTTTGTGTTGACTTGGGTTCATGCCCTCATTACTGGTGGATACCGGGTGAGATTTGTATTAACATATCCAGTTCAGGTTTTCTTTGGGGGTCTCAGAGCTGGGGTTTTGTGGGTGTGTTTCGTTACCTCCCCCAGCTGAGGCTCTGTTCCTTCCGTGCCCCGTGGTGAGCGCAGTGGTGCTTTTCTCCCGGCAGAACTACACTCAGTACATCCCACTGTCCATCTACGACCTGCAGACCTGGATGGGGAGTCCTTCCATCTTCGTCTACGACTGCTCCAACGCCGGCCTGATTGTCAAGTCCTTCAAGCAATTTGCACTACAGAGAGAGCAGGAGCTGGAGGTGAGAGCTCAGGCTGCGGGGCTCTGCTGGGCTTTAGTGAACAGAAGTGGAGCTCGAGCTTGCTTTGCTGCATACACTGAAAAATGTGTTTAAAACCGTGTTGGTAGGCAAATTAATTTGCAAATAACTTTGCCACTCCGATCTTTCTGGTTCAGTTTGCTATCCCATTAAACTTGGAATGATTTTTAATACAAGCACTAATTAAATGTTAATGTTAATAGAATCAATTTGGGCCCTAATGGTCTTTTCTGGTGAGATGAATGCTGAGGTGAACAAGACGTCGTTATTTTGGTTGCAAAACTCTGGTATCTGGGGCTGTTTTGTGCTGTTGAAGTGAATGAGAAAATGTGAAACAGCAAAAACCTGATCCACAGAGGGATTGTCCTGGCGGTTCCAGTTCTGCGGAGTGCGGAACGTGTTCCCAATGAAAAGCTGTCTCTGGTTGCAAATGGAATTAGTAATAAATTTCTTGAAGCAGATCTGAAATGCAAAGTGGAAGGGACGAAGTTGGGATGTTCTGTGCAGCCTCCTCCTGCTGCCTGTAGCTCACAGGGAAGGGACGTTCGTAAAGGTTCACTTCTTACACTTCTGAGACGCTGGGTTAGAAACCCCAAAACTTCAAGGAAGGAATATTAATTAATCAGGCAACTGACTGCCACAGATGCAACCTCCAAACAGATGCTAAGTGTCCCTGCCTGTCAGTCCTTTCCTTCGGAATTCCAGTTTTGGAGACGCTTTAGTGGGGAGTCTTTGGCAGGTGGAAATCCCATTGTACTGAAGAAGACAGTCTGATAGCCTGGGATATGCAGATCACTTCACTGGTCCTTCTCTTCCACCAGTGGTAATTCCATATTTTGTTAGGATAAGAAACTTCCCAAGTCCGTGGCTTGGGCAGAACATGAAACTGCCAGAAGGGATCAATAGAAATAGGTGCCTTTTGAAGTCGAGGAAAGGTGATCTGAATATCCTTTCCCAAGTTTCCCTCTCAGCCTGGGACTTCCACTGGGATATTTTTGGGGCCTTTCTCCTCTGTTTATACAATGCTCTCTTCAGCATTTTGGTTTTGGTTTCTCATGCTGTTCCCGAGCAGGTTAAACAGATCTGCCTCCATCTTCCCTTTCCCTGCTTTCCTCACCAGTTTCCTGTTCCCCTTGGCTCGCGCTGAGCTCCAGAAGGATTTGGAGGCTGGTGTGGGAGGGAGGCAGCCCCAGGGGTCTCTGCTGGGAGGCAGATCCACTGCTCAGGGGGAGCTCGTGCAGGAAAACCTCTGCAGGTCTGGCTGAGTGAGAAGCACGAGCACAAGTGATGATGTCAGTCTTTGTTTCAACAAACATGGAATTCCATCTTCTCTGGGATTTTTCACCTCCTGGGATATGTGAGGTTGCATGGGACAGCTGCTTTAGTGTTGCTGCTCTTGCAGCACAGGTTAACACTACCAGTTAATTGGGTTGTGAAAATACTTCCAGGGTTATGTGTCAGCTTTTCGTTCTGTCCTTAGGTTTCGTTAGCTCCTGGTGCCTGGCTGAGGTTCCTGCTCGTGGGGAATAGAAACAGAGCCTTGCTGACAGAGAGCAGAGCGCTCCCGGCGTCACGAGAGCGTGGAGGGGAATTCATTTGGAAAATTATAAATTATCCAATCGTTCAAATTCATGAAAAGGGAAGCAAAGCTGCAACTGGTGCTCCGGAGGGGCTGCCAGAGTGATCAGGATAATTGTTCCCCAGCTCCCTGCAAGGAGATCAGAGGAGTTTGCTGTTCCCTTAATCTGCCAGAGGGATTCTCACCTTCTGAATCTATATCTTGCCCTAATGAAAAAAATGCAAAATGTTGGAAAAAAATTTTGGTGACTGAAGTTTATTTTGTTTATCTGGTTCAGAAAGGTGCTGAAAAGATTATTTATGTTTTCACTCTCTGAATTACTAGTCTCAAAGATCATACTCTTAGTCGAAATCTTAAATAGGAGAATCCCTGTGCTTTTGGAAAACGGGAATGTTGGTCTATAGGGTATTTTTACTTTATAGGTTGAGGTTGCTACAGGGTGTTTTTGTCTTAGCAGCTGAGTCCCGTTAATTGGGTATGAGGTAAAGCTGTGGCTGGTGCTGCAATAGTCACAAGGTGCTCCAACCCAGAGCCCCAGGGAACGCTGGCAGCTCTTCCTGGGTCGTTTCCTGGCCTTCCCTGACTCCCCTGGGGAATTCCCTTGTTCTCCACAGGTGGCTGCCATTAATCCCAACCACCCCCTTGCCCAGATGCCTCTGCCCCCCTCCATGAAGAACTGCATCCAGCTGGCAGCCTGTGAGGCCAACGAGCTGCTGCCCATGATCCCAGACCTGCCCGCCGACCTGTTCACCTCCTGCCTCACCACCCCCATCAAGATCGCGCTGCGCTGGTGAGTGAGAGCCCCCCTGCACACCCCGGGCCTGCCGGGGCAGAGGAGGGGTTTGTGGGTCCAACTGCTCCCCCTGACCCCGAGCTCCCCTGCAGGATTGAATGGCAGGGTTTGAACTGTGCTCTGGGGACGGCGGCTTATTAATGACAACTAGAAAGGTGAAAATATTGTTGTCTTCTACTTATTGCGTTTTAGTTTCCAGCTCAATATCTGGGTTTGCTCAGATTAAGGGATTTACTGTTCTGGGAATTAAATATCTGCTTCCTCAGAGAGCAGGAATGGTACATAGTGCAATACAACTTTCTGTAAAGTGTCCTTAGCACAAATCACATTCCAAATATTGCGGTTGCTGTAAATAATGCAGTAGCTTTAAACACTGCTGGGGTGAGAGGAAGGGAGTGATAAACCAGGGAAAGATGTTCTGGAATGAGACACCAAGTTAATTAGGCAGAAAGTTAGGAAAGGCTGCTCCAGAGAGCAGGAGCTTTCCGAGAGCAGTTTTACCCAACACCAGGGACCTGTGCCTGGGAGGAGTCTGGAGCCCCCGGAGCTCAGAGGATCCATTCCCAGAGGCTCTTCCAGCTGCTCCTCTCAAGTTCGTGCCTGGTCCGGAATGGAAAAACTTCAGGGTTTGGTTGCTGGACGGGGTTTGAACAGGCAGAAGCCCACGGCCACTGCAGGGGGTGCTGAGAAATTGTCACCACAGCTCCCAGAGTTACTCACTGCCCTTTGGAGATATTTGTAATAAATCACAATTCTTTAAACTCTTTCTGTTTCACATTAGCAGCAACATGAGCGAGTTCCTGTGGCCAGGCTCTGGTTTGGGTATGTGATGTTCTGCAGGAGAGGTTTTTTGGTGGGTTTTGTCTGTTAGATATGCTAAGAAAGGTTTTTTTCGGATACTGTGATCTGTTCAGGAATTTTCTGTTCCTCATCTCCATGGGAACATGTCTGAGGGGGTGAGCAGGGCAGGTTCTCCACAGGCTACACCTGCACGAGCGTGAGAGATTCTCCGAGTTGTGTCAGGGTGTTTGACAGGAAAGGTGTTTGTAAAGCTGCTCAGGGGAAGGGTTTAAACACCTCACCCTCAGCTGGCTGATGCTGGAAGGTGCTGTGGGAGCTCCTGGATAGTGAAGGATTTCCTCCCACCTCCAATCCAGTGATTGCGTGGTGTTCGCTGCACTCTCAGAAATTTTATTCCCTGATGAAGGTTATGCTCCTCTTGTGTTCCCAGCTGATTGGCATTATTGCAGGTGTGGTTTTATCCATGCAATCCCATAAATAATAAGTGCTGCTGTGCATCATTGGTTTTCACTGATGTTAAACACAACAGATGCAAAACCAAGCCCTCTGCTGCATTCTAAGAGTTTGATCCAAGCTGTGTTGATCTCCTAAAGCTGTTAACCAAAAATAAACACAGAGATCTTTGCCATTAAAACCTCCCTTTTCCTTCACCTCAGCCCTTTTCCTAAAGCTGGCCCAGAACCCTGTGGAACTGCTTTTGAAATACAACGTTTGTGCAGTTCCAGGCTGGCACTCTGATGAGGCTCCATATATGGAATTTATGGGCGAATGAAAGTTTGAATAAACATTTATCCATCCCATTTTGTTCTCTGTAGCGAAGTCACTGAAGGACAAAATCCCTCAGCAGTTGGGGCTGCAGCTGCAGCCACTTCTGTCTGATTTCAGGGGAAGTAAAATTGATGCTGGGAAGAGAAGCACAGGTCAGCCAAGCCCTTGGGATGTGGGGCGTGGAGCTCCTGGTGCCAGCCTGCCGTTCCAGGACCCGGAGCGTGACTTGGCTGCGTGGATGCCGATCGTCCTTGTGTGTAGTGACTGCTGTGAGCTGACGTGTTCCAAATAGATCCTGCAGCTATAAAAAGCTCCGTGTGAGGCGGGCTGGGAGCTGAACCGCAGGGTTTGTTAATCCTGACGGATGGCAGGAGGCAGCGCTGGGCAAGCGGGCAGCGCCCGGCGCGTCCGGAGCCCTGCTTTGCGCCCATCCCGGGCGCTCGGGGCGGGCAGAGCACGGGCAGCTCCCTGGGAAGGAGCTCATGTGCCTGCCTTTCCGGCGCTCCTGGAAGGCACCCGCAAGCTGCGGTCCCACGCTTGGAATTCCGCAAGTCCGGCGAAGGCTGCGCTGGCCTGAGCTGACTTCGGGGCCTTGCGGCTTGGAGCTGTGAAGTCCTGTCCGTAAAGAGGGGTAGGGATCCTGAAAAGTGCTGGGAAACCCCCAAACAGCAAGGAGCAAAACACTGGCAGCTGCTCAGCCTCGGGAGTTTGAGATGTGCAGTTTGTCCTTCAGAAGGCCCAGCCGGCATGGGAAGGGAACGGGAAAGGACTGGAGCTGTGCCTGCTGATGTTCTGCTTAAAGTGTTTTGTCAATAGAAACCCTAATGTATTTATTTTGCATTTCTGTTTGAGATTTTGGGGTTAACTCAGCCAATCCTCTGTCCCACATTGGTCCCGTGATGCCGAGCACCACGTCCTGCATTTCTGGGTTCGGGTTGGGAGGGACCTTAAGGCCCATCCAGTGCCACCCCCTGCCACGGGCAGGGACACCTTCCACTGTCCCAGCGCGCTCCAAGCCCCGTCCAGCCTGGCCTGGGACACTTCCAGGGACAGCAGATGTCACCGTGCAGAGCTGTGCTGGTCCTTCAGGCACCGTCAGAAGGGTTCGGCTCTCCCAGCCTCCCCAGCGTGCCGGGAGGCTCCAGCCTCATCCCAGGGACCCGGCTCTGCCAGGCTCAGTCTGCCCGTGGCTGTTGAGGAGGGAATTTCCCTGCGTGGTTCTGTAATGCAGCGTCGTAAGAATTTTATATTTCAGCAGATTGCGCAGGGATCCCACTGCAGCTTCCTGGGTTCTTTATGGCTTCTTTTTACGCTGGATGACGCGTGCGTCAGGAAAGCAGCCTGGGGACCGTGAGCTTTCCAGAGCCTGTCCCAGTCCTGGGCTCCAGTGGGTGCCCTTCAGGCACGGGATGCCACGGGAAAACTGGAGCGGTCCTCCGGATTTCAAAAATGAGCTCTGCATGTCTTGTCTTTAATAAGTAAATGTTCTCCCCTTTATCTGGGGAGAACCTTTGGACGTGGATGATGCGGCTCTGGTGAGGAGGGCCGTGGGAGATGGGATGGCTGGGCAGCCGAGCCCTCGGTGTCCCCAGGACTCTGCAGCAGTGGGGCAAATGTCAGCTGGGATTACACTGCGGGGTAAATTCCTCCTTAAACGGCAGAGAGCGGGTTCCTGAGGGCTGGGGCAGCGGGCTGGGAACGCGGCGCTGTCAGAGGAACTCATTTCGAGTTGGGTTTGCTGCGTTCCCACTGCCGCCCCGCGTTCCCACTGCCGCCCCGCGTTCCCACTGCCGCCCCGCGTTCCCACTGCCGCCCCGCGTTCCCACTGCCGCCCCGCGTTCCCACTGCCGCCCCGCGTTCCCACTGCCGCCCCGCGTTCCCACTGCCGCCCCGCGTTCCCACTGCCGCCCCGCGTTCCCACTGCCGCCCCGCGTTCCCACTGCCGCCCCGCGTTCCCACTGCCGCCCCGCGTTCCCACTGCCGCCCCGCGTTCCCACTGCCGCCCCGCGTTCCCACTGCCGCCCCGCGTTCCCNGCCCCGCGTTCCCACTGCCACGTTCCCACTGCCGCCCCGCGTTCCCGGGAGGGCTGGAGGAGAGAGGCAGCGCCCGGAATCTGGCCGGCAGCGTCCCCCCTTCCCACACGCTCCGGGTTTAGCAGCTCCGGGGATTTTCCAGGCGCTGCTGACAGGACTCGGCGTTTTCCAGGGCTGCTGTTCCTGGAGTGGTGGGATTTGTAAGGCTGAGGAAATGGAGTCAGCAGTTTTTTTAATTAAATAACGGAGGTGTCTGGACCTGACGCATTCCTCCCGTCCCCTGCCTTCTCCCTTCCCTGCCTGCGGTGCCAGATCTCCCAGGGAAGCCCAGCCAAGGCTGATCATTATTCCAGCAGCATAATCCTCCCCGCTCTGTCGTGCCGCTCCCGGGAGGCCGTGCTGGCTGCTGGGAGCCCTTTTCCCCCGCTGTGTGTTGGAACACTTGTCACCCTGACAGTTACAATGGCCCAGTTTTGACACCTGACGATGGAAATCGCCCCGGAATCACGAGGGTGACAAATGCTGAGGGCCTCGTTTGGCTCTGATGATGCTGTGCCGAAGTTTCCTACCCAAACACCATTTTAAAAGCAGAAACAGTGCAATAAAGAGCCCTCCTTCTGCATCCTCTCCACAGAACCTTGTCATTAAACACTCAATTAGTGTGTTCTATTTTACTGTCTCTCCCCAGGTTCTGCATGCAGAAGAGTGTCAGGCTGGTGCCAGGAGTCACGCTGGATTTAATAGAGAAGTAAGTCAAATTTTATATGTATTGGGGTGTCCTGAAAGGGGTTAGGAGAACAGAAGTCTGGATAAGAAGTGTAAATTCTCAGTAGGGAAGCGTTCCCAGACTTCCCTGGTGTTTGGTGAGGTGCTGCATGGTGTGGGGAAGCGGAGCTGCCGATGGCACCTAATCAGTAATGGGGTGAGCTCACATCAGCTCCAATTTCCTGCACAATTTTTGCATGTTTTCAGTCAGCTGAGGTTCAAAAAGCCTCTCAGTGATGCCAGCCCTTCCACACAGGTCGGTTGGGCCAGCCAGGTTCATCAGCGGTGTTAAGGTTTTTAATTGTGCTAATTTTGTACGGGGAAAAATTGATTATCTCCTTACAGCTGGGGAAGGTAAGTGATAATTTGTATAAAGCTGTATTTCAGAGATACTCATTGGGCCAAAATAAAAACCAAAATGCCATTTCTAACTGACAGGGCAGAGACAAACCCTGTCTCTCAGAGGAGGTGTCAGAGTGGTTGTCAGGGAAAGGATTCACCACTGGCTGCTGCTTTCTCTGGAAGCTCTGGGGAAAATGTGCTGGGGTTTGGGTTTCTTGTGGCCTCGAGGAGATGGAAAGCAGGAAGGAAACCTTCCTGGGGCTGATCCTGCTGTGCCTGAGTGCCAGAGGTGTGCACAGGTTTGGGGATGAGGAGGAGACTGAGGCCACCTCAGGCCACCGCATAAACAATGGCTGTGGTACGTTAATTAATGAACAATTGCTACGGAGTGTCTCTAATCAAAGACGTGGTGAGGTCACTGAAGGCCTGAGCCAGGCAGCTCTGACTCAGCCTCACAGAGCACTTGGATGCGCTGCTGAGTGTTAAATCCTTTTTGGATAAAGGTTTCCTGGCAGAAACGTGTTTTTGTTCAGGCTCTTGGTCTGTGCTGTGCCACAGCACACGTGTGTGTGTTACAGGCTTCTTCAGGGGAAGGGTGCCAGCAGCAGCTTCCTGTGGATATCAAATATTTAAACCTCATCGTCTTAATCTGCTCCTTATATCAATTATAGAAAACACAGATTTTTATTACAGTCTCCAGACAGACCTGGAATAATTCCTACATTGCCTATGTGTATATTGTAATTTATAATTCAGTTGTCTTTAAAACTGGGGAAGGAGTTTATATTGCAATTAAGCTGCAGACTTTGAGGCTAAATGAAGCTGCAGCTTCTCCGAAGGGCTCCGATTTCCAATTATCCAGGCTCAGCCCACGTCCTGATGAGGGAACGTGTGGTGGATCCTGATGTGCATTTACATCACAGATCTTCTGAGATGAAGCTGAAACAATCCCTTAGCTTAGAAATAAAGATCTTTGCTGGAGCCAGACAGCAAAATATAAAGGAATTTTGGTGGAGTATTGGGAATTTGGGAAATTCTGGCTGCTACCTCGTGAGACCTTTAGTTGGCAGCATCTCTGTCCATGTTCCTCCTGCCTTGGGGAGACTTTTCTGTTTGATCCCAAGACTTCAGATCATCTCTGCTGGAGGTGTGGCTGCTGAGTGACGTGGACTGGGCTTTGTTCTGCTTTTCAAAAAGTTTGGGAAAAAACCTAAGGAATGGTTTATGGGAATAAATCCGTGCTAATGGGAATACAAAAGTGGGTGCCAAGAATTGGGGATGTCCAAGGATGCTTTAATCCCTGTTGCTGCACTGGGCTCCCTCTCCCAAAATCCCACTCTCAGGGGACCAGGGATGCTATATGGCATTCCTGGGATTTTTATCTTGGGTCCATTGTGCAGAAGGAGGGAATTCCAAACAAAAATCCCCTGAGAAGGGGGAAACAAAACCTTGGGAGCCGTTCCTGCTTCTGGTGGGGCCACTTAGAAGGGAGTCTGTGGCAGTGTGAGGAAATGCCCGTGGGTCTGGGCCCCCAGCTCGGTGTCACTGCCCCTGGAGAGGGGCCTGGTCCCTCTGGTCCCTCGAGTCGGGGCAGGTGACAAAGGACCCCTCTGAATGTCACAGTGTGGGGGAAGGTCCTGCCGCGGCCGCTCCGGAGCAGAGCCCGCTCCGGGCTGTCGTGCACCAGCACCACATCCATAAAAGTCACCAGAAATAACAAATGTGAGACTAAAATTAATGTTTGTTTCCACTTGAAGCATTATCAAATGTCAGGGGTTGGAAATTGCTCATGTTTTAATGTCTGTTGGGTATTGATGGGTGATGGTTCAGTAGGAGCCGGTTTAAAGATGAAGGAGGAAAAAGAAGATCCCAAGAGATCAGAGAGCAAAAGTGATGTAATTGGAGAAAATGTAGGAATTAATCTGTAGTGTCACAAATCCTCCGGTGCCCTCTCTTTCAGGATGGGAGGCTGGAGGGCAGGTGAGCAGCTGATTGGGAGCATAACTCATTTCTCCAGGTGATCCCAGTATCAAATACCAGCTAACAAACAGCAGCTCTTGGCTGACTTTTTGAAGTCAAGCACACGGGCTCAGAGGATCTTGTCGTGTCAAAGTCACTGGAAGTGATGATTGGTTTGCCAGAGTCAGGAGAACAAAAGGTGTCCCCATTTGGTGATGGTCTGACTGGGTTTGGGGTTAAATAAAATTGTTGCTCTGTAAGCAGACGAGGCCAAATGCTCGTTAAGGTTCCGTTTGCAACAAGGTACAACACTGCTGCTGAAATACCCAACCTGCCTGGTGCTGCCAGAGCTGCTGGAATTCCAGTTTGCAGAGCCCCCCAAGGTGCCTGTCTAATGGGGAAAGGCATTGATTACAGGAGCAGGGCTGGTGCTTCCAGCAGGATGAGCCAGGGCCGAGCCTGTTGCCTCTCGGACGAGTGACTGATGGTGGTGGGAGGCAGTGACACTCGTGCTGTGCCAGCACCTCCCTGCAGCAGGGCTGGGGCCACATCCTGGAGGTGTCTTTGCAGATACTCAATCAACCATCTGCTAGTCCAAGCTCTGAAATACTGCAGCCTTTTTTTTTAATATTTATTATTTATAGTGGAAGATGATAATTCATGGTCTGCCTTTGCACCTGGGTCAGGCAGCTTTCAGCCCCTTGATTTTCCTCTAGAAAACTCAGTGGAAGACGTCAGAGGTGATTTCTGTGTCTCGGTGGGTGCTCCTGGCCCCGCTGTCACGGGGCCGCTGTGCCTCAGAGCCCTGGGACGTCCCCGGCAGTGCTGGAGCCGAGGGAGCCCCGGGCTCTGCAGGGTGGGATCCTCAGGAGCTCCCTGGGGTTCGCTGCGCTGGAGCGGCCCCTTTGTCACCGCTGCCACGGGGTCTCTGCCAGTGCAGGCACAGCCCGTTGTGAATGCAGAGCGAGGATCCCGCTCCCGGGGATGGTTTTCATGGCAACGCCGCGCTCGCGTCCTCGCTCCGGAGCCGCGTCGGCGCTCGAGGCTCTGCGGCCCCCGCGCCGCAGCCAAGAGCCTCCAACCCTTTGTCTTCCTCGGACTTTGCCAAGGGTTCACAGCCCGGGCACGGCACGCCTGGATCAGCCCTGGGATTTGGCGGTGGGCCCACGGCTCTGAGCGCAGGAGCTGCGTGGGTCCTGCCTCTGCGGCCCTTGCCAGGTCGGGAGGTTTCACACAGAACCATTCCGGTTGGAAGAGATCTCCGTGATCGCCGAGTCCAAGCCGTGCCGGCTCCCCACCTCGGCCCCAGCCCGGAGCGCTGAGTGCCACGTCCAGGCCTTCCTTGGGCACCTCCTGGGATGGGAACTCCAGACCTCCCTGGGCAGCGCCTTCCAAGGCCTGACCGCCCTTTCCATCCTCCTGGTGACTGAAACCCGCAGGGAAAGTTGCCATCACGCGGTGTGAGCCGAGCGGCTGGCTTGCTGGGGAGGCTCAGCAAGGATCCCTTACGTTCCCAAGGAAGCCCCCTCTGGCTCGGGGAGCTCTGCTCTGCTGCAGAGGGTGTTCTGCAATGCAAATATTGACGGGGAATCCTCACCAGAGCCTCTGTGGCCTCGTGTTCCCTGCGCTCGCTCCGGGGGATCCATTAGCAAACACTGCTTCAGAGATGTGTATTTTTCCTCTGATACCAAGACAGACAGGAATTTTTTATAAGATGTTAATTTCTAGCTGGTTTAGAGCTGTATTTATACAAGGGAATGTGCTGCCTCTGAACCTGCACAGGAACGGTGCTGCTGCCTCTGCCACAGGAGTGAGTGGCCATAGAAAGGCTTCCTTTGCTGGTCCTGGTACTTGTAATATTTAAAAACTTGTCACAGAAAGGCAATTGGGTTAAATTAGGATTAAATCCACAGGATGTCTTAGCAGGTTGCTGCGTGTTTCTGAAACTTCCTCATCCTGCTGCTGATACTCTCTCGTGAGGAGAAAAGCTGTGCTCAGGAGTGCCAGGCTCTGTTTCATATCGTACATCTCATTATTTATAGGGCAGCCCAGGGCTCAGTCTGGTGGTCTTGGTTTGTTGGGGGGTGGATTTCCTTATTTTCTCCTTGTCTTTATGAGGAGCAAATAAACATTCAAAAGCATATTTAGGGAATCTGGTCAGGATGGAGGCAGGAGCTGAGAGCGAAGAGCAGCTCGCAGCCCTCGTCTCCCCTGAGGTGGTGGGCTGTGCTGATCCTGGGTCGCAGGGCTGGCACCTGGGCTCTTCCATCGCAGCAATCAGGTTGCCTCCTGGCCCTCTGGTGTGTTCTCATATGAGGAGTTTGTTCAGCTTCGGGATGAAAGCAGTTGGAAAGACTTTTCTCAGTGTACAGAAACAAGGTCGTGGGCTCCTGAGAGCCCGGTGGGACGGTGCTGTCCCTCCTTCACCGAATGTGCTTTGGCCTGGTGGCTCAGGGGTGTTGGTACTGACAGTAATAAATGTGAAGCCCAGAGGGGAGCATTGGTTTGTCCTCTGTCACCTCGTGAGTGTCTCAGACTGCAGAGTGTCCCCAGGCTGCTCCTCCGAGGAGTCACAGAGCTCCTGCTCCTCTGAGCTGGCTGTGCCTCCACTCTTGGAGACTCGAGGGTTGAATCATTTCTCTTTCTTTTAGTGGTCAAGTGCTCTTTCTGTGTCTGTCTTTCTGCACCTGTGAGAAGTCTTTGTTGGCACCAAGATTTCTCTGTTGGAGGTGTTCATCCCAGTGTCAACATTGCTCCTTGGTAGGGGGGATAGAATGACCTTAAATCCCTTGTTCTCTTGCACTGATTCAGTTTTCAAAGCTTTTTCCACATCCTTTATATTCTGTATATCCTGGTGTTACACTCTTTAAATGAATGCCAACATGGGAATACTTGGCAAAACATTCCAGCTCCAGTCTCAGCGTGTGAGGCCCAGTCCCCTCTGGTCGCTGCTCCTTGTGATGCGGATCCGTGCCCAGTTCCCTGTCCATCACCATCCCTGAACGCCCGGGGCTCTCCCAGCTAAACTCGTGTTTCTTTGGGGCTCTCCCAGCTAAACTCGTGTTTCTTTGGGGCTCTCCCAGCTAAACTCGTGTTTCTTTGGGGCTCTCCCAGCTAACCTGGTGTTTCTTTGGAGTGTGTTGGCTGTTGCTGCTGTGTTTCCCACTGGATGAGTCTCCACGTGACAAGGGAACGTTACAGCAGAGTCCCTTTCTCTCCAGTCTCGCCCCAAAGCCCCGGAGGTGTGCACGTGTGTGTCCCACAGTAACAGGGGTCCTACTGAGGGTTTTATTTCCCCCACCTGTAGGATTCCTGGGAGGCTGAACGACAGGAGAACTCCCCTGGGAGAGCTGAACTGGATCTTCACAGCCATCACGGACACCATCGCCTGGAACGTCCTGCCCAGAGGTGAGGCCGGGCAGGGGAGGGGGATGAGGAGTCAGATCAATGAGACCCTGAAATAAGGAGAAAGCGAAACCCTGAAACTGGAAGAACAGATCAGCATGGGTCCGAAAGCTAGTTTGGTTTTTATTTGTTCTTTTTACCAGAGCATTGCAGAGAACCTGATCATTGGAACCCAGAAAGGGTTTTTCTGTGCTAACACAATTGTCATAGCTTGAATAATTCTCTTTCTTACTGTATTTGTACAGAGCAATCTGTTTTCTTCCAGCCTTAGTTAGTAGCATGAATAAAGCCTTTTTTTCCCTCTTTGCTGGTAAGGCAGTTTTGTTTCCCATGAGTAACTTCAGCCCTCATTTCTCTACCCCTGTTCTGCTCTGAATTGGTACTTCTGGAGCACAAGCAGCCAAATTTGTAAACAGTTCTCCAACCCTGCTCTTCCTAATGCTCACACGGCATCAATTCTTCTCTGCCCTGTAGAAGAGAGCACATTTGCTATCTTTTAGGATTCATTTTGGCTTCTCATAAGCACATCAAACTGCCAGTTAACAGATGGATAGTTCTTGATTAAACAGTACACAGAGGTCCTGTTCTCCCTCAGTAATTTTCCAAAAACTTAGTCAGGCTGAGCTGAAATGAAACACCAAAAGGGGGATTGGATCCAGAAAAGGCAGAGAAGAACCCGAGGTAGAGAGTGTTTAATTGTGTTGATGTAGAATGGAGTGGCCGTGGTGCTTGAGGGAGCTCTGAAGGCAGAATTTCCCTTTCGTGGTTCTCATCCCGTCCCTGCAGAACTGCCAGAGACTCCTTGTTACTGGAACGAAATGTTAGCCTGGTTTTATGTCTTAAACCCTTTCTGCGTGTCACCTGAGGCGCCGAGACGCGCGTGGTGACTCCTGCACTCTCTTGGCAGATCTCTTCCAGAAGCTCTTCCGGCAGGACCTGCTGGTGGCCAGCCTGTTCCGGAACTTCCTGCTGGCAGAGAGGATCATGAGGTCCTACAACTGCACCCCCGTGAGCAGCCCCCGGCTGCCCCCCACCTACATGCACGCCATGTGGTGAGTGCTGGGCGCCTCCAGGGGCTGGCACTGCTTGGGGTGATTGGGATGCTGGGAAGGGATTCCCCCTGGGAGGGTGGGAGACCCTGGCACAGGTGCCCAGAGCAGCTGGGGCTGCCCCTGGATCCCTGGCAGTGCCCAAGGCCAGGCTGGACGGGGCTTGGAGCGGCCTGGGACAGTGGGAGGTGTCCCTGCCAAGGCAGGGGTGACACTTTAGGGTCCCCTCCAACCCAAACCATTCCACGATTCCGCTTAAATCTCCGCAGTGCTTCCCTGGTTCAGTCAGTGGATCAGGAATGGAACAGCTTGTGCAGGCTAATACCCATCTCCAAAGCTGCTTCTGCTCTGGGCATTCATAATTATCCTGTAATTCTGTGGTGCAGAAGCCTCAGTCCAGCCCTGTCATCTTTCACTCCAAATACCAGAGAAATGGGTCACCTGCTGCCTTTATTTTCCCAAGGTGAAGCTGATCCCCTGGGATTGTGCAGGGTGGGAAGAGCAGAGGGCCTGAGGGAAAGATCCTTAACTTGTGTTGCTGAAGTAGAAGAAATTCCTGCTGTAGAGTTCCACTATTTTTACTGTTGCTTTTAAGATGATTAATGGAAATGAAGTTACCAAAAAGCTCTTAAATGTAGTTCTGCCTATCAAACCAATGTCCCACGAGCAATTACAGTAAAAATAATAATAATAACAGTAATAACAAAAATGCTGGCTTTTATTGTCTTACTCGTTGTGGTTACTAGAGCAGCACCAAATTGGGCCGAGTCGAGAGTGGTGCAGTGACACTGAGGGGGCTCCTGGGGGACAGAACAGAGCCTTGCTAAAGGCTGAGGGAGTGACAGGTAAAGGCAGCTGTGGGGGCTCAACCTGCCTGCGCTTCCAGAAGCCTTTTAATAGGTTTCCTCCGTAAAAATGTGGAGGGAGGTGAATGTAGAGGGTGATGATGAATGAGTGCAGCACTGACAGCAGCGTCGAGGAGCTCAGACTTTAGAGCAGCCTGGGACAGTGGGAGGGGGTGGGATGAGGTGAGCTCTAAGGTCCTGTCCAACCCAAAGCATTCCGTGATTCCGTGGCGTGGTTTCTGTAGGGAAGGGAGCCAGGCTGGCAGCAGGGAGCCCCGGGAGCCTTTGCAGGTGCAGGCAGACGCTGAGGAGGCATTTGCTGGTACCACAAAGATGCTTCAATTATTGAAAATCCTGGAGGAAACTGGGGAGCCTTTGGCTGGAGCTGTCAGCAGTCGGGCAGCTGAACATTCCGAGTGCTGGGACGTGGCAAACAATGACCCTGAGTGCTTTGGGTCAGCAGCTTCTGAGGAAAACTGCTTCGGCCGTTTGGGAACGGGGTGAGCTGTTTGTCAGTGTCCCAGGGGCTGGGACACTCTCGGGGCAGAGCAGGAAGAGCCACCCGAGCTCCCGCGGTGACTCTGGGCTGCTGCTGGACGTGGCAGAGCTCCAGCCACCAGCTGCAGTCTGCAAGTGCAGGAGGGTAGGGCACGGTGTTGCAGGAGTTTCAGAATTAAACCACTAAATTTCTGGAGTTATTTATAGCTTGCTTTTTTGCCAGCATATTAAAAATCTATATTTTCTGTTCCTTATAGGGACATAATTCATTCTTATTGCCAGCCTATTAAAAGCCTATGTTTCTGGTTTCCTCTGGGAGTGTGACTTAACTTGGAGTTGGTGTTGCTATCCATGGATTGAGCCACAGGAATGAAACTGGGAACTCCTGGATCCCATTTTTTATCTCTCTCAGCCTTGCATGGCAGCACAATGGGGTCTAGAATCACATTTTCTTTGCTCATATTGTGGTTCTGGGGCAGAATGGTGCTGGAAATTCCTTTGGGAAGCTGCAGGATGGTGCTGGAGACACCTTTGTGAAGCCCCTCAGAGCACAGCACCATTCGTGCTGCTTTTTAGGTTTTACCAGAAGAAATTCCTTAAGAACAGTCACACAAAGGGCTCTTTTCCATGTGCATCCCAAACACTGGTGAAGTAGAGAGCAAGGGAGCAGGGAACTGACACACTTTATTCAGTGCCCTCCAAAAAACGTGCAGTTTGCAGCAAATCCAGCAAAGGGGAAAATTCCACTTTTGTCCGAGGTGGCTCAGTGCGTTATTAGGAACTTTTTGTAAAGACAGATTTAGAAACTAATTTAGGGCTCATTTAAATATTTTCTAAAAATAATTACTTGTCTATCACCTTTCAGTCAGGAATTTTCTAACGGATCCCTGATCTGAAGCCTGCAGACCCATTTTACAGCTTGGATGAGCTGGGTGATGAGATGAGGGCAGGGGAGTTGGCCACAGGGAGCTGGAAAGGATGAAACTCCAGCCAGGGGGTTGTGGGCATCCTGTGGAACCAAGGTCTGTGGCTCTGGGTGGGGGTGATCCAGCAGAGTTTCCTGATGGGTGTTTTATCCAGACTTTCCCCGGATTTTTGATCCCCAGGCAGTGTTTTGGGGAGCAAGCCCGGCTGCCGTGACAAGATGGGCACGCGGTGGGAGCGATGCTGCAAACAGTCCCTTCCACTTGAGCGTCAGCTTTCACCTCCTGAATGATTCCCACTGCCCCTGCTGGGGCGTGAAATCCATTTCTGCTCTCTGCCTCCTTTGCTTGCCCCCCCGTGCCTGCAGAGAGTTCCCCAAGTCACGCTGAGGTGGGATCTGGCACAGGTGTGACAGAAGTGCTGAGGCTGCTGGGGGTGGGAGGTGCTCTGCCTTTGGCTTTAGTCCCCTTGAAAACAGCTTTTGAAGGAGTGAACCTTGCAGGCTGGTGTTCTGGCCCATTCATCTGGGAGATCACGGTATCCTTTTCAGCTGGAACTTGAGGAAAAGTGAGAATTTCCATTTTTTGAGGGAATATTTGGCCCAGGAGCTGTCAGTCTCTCCCCTTCACCAAGAAGGGCAGTGTGCTTTGGAGTTGGGAGAGCTGATCTCTGCGGCCTGCCCTCTTGGTCAGAATCTGACACGTTTCTTCTGTTTTTCCTCCTTTGATTGGCTTTCTGAGTTTCCCCTGCTCAGCCCCTTCCCTCCTGGCTGTGTTTGTGTGGTGCCTCTCCCCGCAGGGTCCTGGCTGCTGCAGGCAGCGCTCTAATTCAGGATTAATATTAGCATTAATATTAATATCCATTGATTGGCTGGCTGTGCTGTTCAGCTGCGAGTCGCTCTGTCTATTGTGCACGGGAACAGAGCTCTGTCAGCACCTTGATCTGTGCTGTGATGGATTAGGGTTTGTGCATTACTGCTGGTGCCAGCTGCTTTTATTCATGGCCTTTGAAAAGACCTAATAATGTGTTTGGAAATATTTCCTAACACAGGTCATATATTAAACCCCAAGTACCTTAATTATGCTTTGGAAGAGCTACAACCCATCCCTAATAGAAACACCGTGGTGTGTTTGCAGGCCATGAAATTCGGGTTGAAAGGAGTCATAATGCACTGCAAATACAATGAGCTGGAGATTCTGGCTGAAAACAAAACCATAACGCAGCAACCCAATTACAGGAGGAGCAGCACGGGAGGGTGCGGGATGGATCGGGGCTGCTGAGCCATCCCTCAGGGAAATGAGGCTCCTGGAGCCGCGCCGAAACACTCGGTGGCTCTGCCAGAAGAAAGTGATTGTTTGAAGAGGTATTTGGAGCTGTTTGACGTTTGAGGGATTAGATTAGTTCAGATTACACTGTAACCAGATATTTTTTGTGCCTATGTGTTAGTCTTAACATCTCCAAGTCCCATTATCGGACTACGGAGACTTCGGTGTGGGACAGAAATAGCAAAGCCTGTGCTCTAAGTTGGGCTGGAGCAGGGGGATGTGCTGGGAGAAGAAAAGGATTTCAGACTTGCGCCAAATATTCACAGCAATAACTGTTTTTTAAAAATAGCAGTGTCTGAGCAGCTTCCCAGCTGTGCCCTAAAGCAGCTTAGGGAGGCGACGGGGTCACTGCGGCACAGGTGAACCGGGGCTGGCATCTGGGCACACAGTCACACGGGGCATGGCTGGCACCGGGCCGCCAGGACAAACGTGGAATGTCTTGTCCCACAGACTTGATGAGCTCGGAAATATTTAATGGCTCCAGAAATAGGGTTCAGAAGGAGGAGCTGCCCCGAGCCCCAGGGCTGCACATGGCCTCAGCCTCCCTTCAGCTGCTCCTCCGGGCAGGAGCACTCCTGTTCCCTGGCACCTGAGTGCTGCCAGGTAATACACACCGCTCCCAGGGGAAAAGGGAACGTGAAAAGTCATCAAGAATGCATTCTTTAAAAAAAACAAGGACAGGGTTAAAAGCATTAGACATTGAGTCAGCCCTGAGAATTTGAGTGTAAGAAAATCAGCCTCCACGAGCTGCCAGCTAACGGGTACCCGTGGGTGCAGACAGACACAGGCTCTAACTGGGCTGAGTTTCTGCTCTCTGAGTGTTTCTGGGGGTTTCCATTGCCTGGCAGTTCGTGGCTTTGGGCAATAAACCAGTCCCTGAGCACGGCTGGGACTCTGCCTTCTGTTCTTTGCTGCAAGTCCAAACTTTGCAGCACCTCTGGGGAACAGAGGCAGCTGATGAGTTCCCATTAAATTATTAAACATTCAGACAGTCCTGGTGTAGTGAAAGGGTATTGGACTGAGGTGGGGTTCCCTTCACAGACTGTTCCTGTTGTGGTGCTGCCTTGGCTTTGGGATAAGCAAAATCACTTTTTTTAACTGAGTCAGTCTTCCTGCTAAAGAGAGATTTTAACTTTGTGCCTACAGAGCAATTAATTCAGGGCAGTATTAAAAACCCCTCTTTAACGCCTTTTCTCATAGCAGAACTCAGCTGGAGCACTGGGGTGTTTCACAGGGTTGTCACCCCGTGGATGCATCACTGTGTCACCTTGTCAGCGTGGAGGGCCTGCAGTTACTGGAAGAGAGCAGTGAGGAGGGAGGAGAGAATGGTGCTGAGCCCTTTTTGTCCCAAATGCAGTGAAAACAAATCTCACAGAGCGCTTTGCAGACAGCAGTCTCTGCCAAGGGGGTGCCCTGATCTCTGGCTTGGCTTTCATAAATCAGTTGTGGGATGCAGCACCTCCCATCCTGGTTCCCTGCTGCTCCCAAATTTATCTCTTGTTTGTGTGATAGGAGTTCAGGCTGCACGTCCACGCTGTGCCCACTTTTCCCGTTCCCTTTGGGATATTAAAGCTGTCAATCACCGCTCCTCCTCCCAGCCATCACTGTCACCGGCACTGTGAGAGTTTTCTCCCTTCTCTTCCCCTCCCCACCCTCCAGGGTTTAGACCTCTCCCATTCATCTGTGGCTTGGTTTGACTCTTGTAATTATTGTGCCACGCGTTTGACACCATTGTCTGTTCACCAGCACGGCGAGTTACCTGTGTGTAACCCTGAGGCTCTGAGGAGGGAGCACCTGCTCCAGTGGCTGGGAACAGAGAAGTTTTACTTTGGGCAAACCTCCCTGCTGGTGTCCCACTGGCTGGGAGGATTTGTGTTTTCCGCAGACAGAGCAGAAGCAGCATTTTGGGTGGTTTGGAAGGGCTGGAGAAGCATTTCAGGGCTGGTTTGGAACGCTCGGAGAAGCATTTGAAGAATTTGACTTGACCAGAGTCTCTTCCACAGCTGACATTAATCAACAGCCCTTGGTTGTGGAGAGCATGAAGGTTAAGGTTTCGTGTTGGTGTTTTTTGTTTTGGAAGGTTGATAGGTTTGAGCTGGGAAGGCTGGCAGGGGTTTGGATGGTTTGAGTAACGTTGGCTGTGTGGCTCCACTGGTTTCCAACAGCCTGTTTTCAGACGCGTCAAAAAGAGATTTCGTTTTAATCTACTCAAATCTCTTCTTAAATTTTTTGTTTGTTCTTTCTGATAACACTTAAACCCTTAGAGGTCTGACCTCGCAGGGCTGCTTTGGGCATTTTTGTAGCAGTATTAGTGCTGCTTACCTACAGTTACTGCGAAGGGCTCGGCGTCTCCTCCGTGTGCTGCTGCAGGGAGTGACCCACAGAATCCTTTTGTGGGCAGCCAAAGTCAGAGCAGTTGTCTCTGATCTCTAAACCGTTTTCCTTCTGCGTAGTAAAATGTGCTTCAAAGGCCCTGTGAGTTGACATTCTCCAGTGCTGCAGAAAATTTCTTTAGGAGTTTTTCCCATTCCTCCCAGAAAACAAGGAATACCAAGCACTTCTAAGCCAGTCAGACAACGCTGTCCACGTTCCTTTATGGTCAGAATTTCAATTTCCCTTGCTATTCCTTAGGGATTAATGCCTTCTCTTCCCTCTCTCCCCTTCCTCCAGGCAAGCCTGGGACCTCGCTGTTGACATCTGCCTCTCCCAGTTACCCACAATCATCGAGGAAGGAACTGCCTTCAGGGTAAGCTGGGGAATGTCCTGAAACCTGGGCCCAGTTTCATCCATCCTCTGACACCTCAGTTCAGCTCATGCTTCTGCTGGTGCAGTTTCAGGGTTTATGTTTGTGAAAAGTTGTGAATGCCTGGCACGGGGTGCCTGGAGAAGCTGCCCCATCCCTGGAAGTGGGACGGGGCTTGGAGCAGCCTGGGCTGGGGGAAGGTGTCCCTGCCCGTGGCACTGGGTGCGCTCTGAGGTCCCTCCCAACCCAAACCATTCCGGAATCCTGTGATCCGCCCTTAGAGGAACAGACAAAAATGAAGTTTAAGCTCTCTCCCCTGCTGCGTGATCCAGCCCACGCGTGGGGGTGAGCAGGAAGCTCATGCCAGACCTGACTCGGAACGTTCCACGGCGCTCAAACTTGACCAAGTGTTGTCACCCAAAAGGTCCCAACATGCAGCACAGTGTTTGAAATTAAAGGCTTAAATGTGAAAATTATCTCTTATTAGAGTTCTTTTCAAATGTAAAATAGAGTTTGAGGGTATGTCCAGAGAGTTCTCTTAAGCTCAGTGTCATTAACAGGAGTCACTGGGGTTTTTTTCTGCTTTATTTAATCTCACAGAGCAGAAAAGTAAAATTTTTAATATTATATTTACCTTAAATTCCTTTATTCAGAGTGGATTTTTCTTGATACTCCTTCAATATCTCATGAAGTGAAACCTTTAAATAATAATTACTGTACAACCTCCGATCCCTGTTCCACCCCGATGTCTCTCTAACTTTCAGTAACATTCTTGCAGTTTATTTCTATTACCAAACTTCCAAAGCTTTTCTGGCTGTAATTGCAGGTTGTCTCCAAAGCCCTGAGAGCAGGAGGAGAACTGTGGGCTCCTGCCAGGCTGGGGGCTGATCAGGATGCCCTGAGGCCTTTATCCTCCCACCCCTTGCCTTCCTCACTCTGTGCTCTGGTTTAGAACGTAAAAAATACGATTTTTCTTCTCCTGGCTTACGTTCATTTTTACTTTCAGTCTCTAACAATATCATTGGAGGCTTTTTTATTAGTGTTAACCCTCAGCTGGGCATTCTCTGTCAAGTGAGCTGAAATTCAGGAGATTTCTGAGTGTTTTGGGGTGGGAAGAGGCACAGACTTGCTGGGGATCAGACAGGAGGTCAGCGAAGAAGAGTGGCCATTCTCAGCTGGAGATCGATTCGGGGTAGGCTGGGAACAATTTACAAGCTGGTTTTCAAGCCTGACAAATGTGTTTTATTGTGTATTTTGGCTGGAGTGGAGGCAGGTTGAGCCATCAGCGTGCGGCTGGGAGCCAGAGCGCGGCGAGATTCCAGCCTGGAGCCGGCCAGGGAGCAGGGAGGGCACCAGGGAGCAGGGAAGGGGACGGTCCCCGCGGTCACCGTGGCCGCTGGCAGCCTGTTCCTCCCTGCCTGGCGGGGCTGGGCTGCGCCTCAGGGCTGGGGGGCAGCCGGGTGAGGCCCAGGGACCTGCGGGGGCTGACAGCGCGGCCTGCCCTGGCACAGCCCTGGCACAGCCCTGGGCAGCCAGCAGCACGTCACAAACCGCTCCCGTGTGTTCCCGGGCTGCTCCTGCCTACCCGGACCTGGAGGATGCAGCAACCTGGTGGAGAAGGGCCTGGTGGCTCCCGGTGCTCATACAGGGATTGGTTTGGGCTGGTTTTCTCTCCCTCCTCCATCTCTTCCCTCCCTCCTTCCCCATTGATTTCTGTTCCTCTGTGGATTCCTGCCTGGAAGCTGCTGTGTGCTTTGGTCAGTGCGTTCTCACCCCGAGCTTGTACCGCGTCCTCAGAGTGATGGATGACACGAGGAATTTATTTTCATTGCTCTTGGATTGTGTCTGTGGACCGGGCAGAGCCAGCTCAGAGTGCTGCCGCGGGAGCGAAACGGCCTCTGCAGAGCAGATAAATCCACTGCTGCTCCATCTGCTGCTCCTGGGGAGAGAGCAGCCACGTGTCCCTAACACCTTTTGTGGCCACTTTGCCTGTTTCTCTACTCTTTCCTTCTTTTTTTCCAAACACATTTAAAGGGACGTGTGTCTGCTCAGTCTTTGGAAAGTTTTTATGCATTTAGAAAACCCCAAGCAATCACATATCAGTTACAAATCACAGCTTTAGGAAACAACGAAGTCCATAGGTGTCAAAGCTCTTGGCTTCACTCCTTGTTTAACCCATGCCTGCATTCCCACTTTGCTCCCCAGCACAGCCCCTTCTTCGCCGAGCAGCTCACGGCCTTCCAGGTGTGGCTGACCATGGGCGTGGAGAACCGCAACCCCCCGGAGCAGCTGCCCATCGTCCTGCAGGTCAGTCCTGGGGCTGGGGTGTCCCTGTCCGTGCCAGGGGTGTCCCTGCCTCTCCCTGTCCATGCCAGGGGTGTCCCTGCCTCTCCCTGCCCATGCCGTGTGTGTCCCTGCCTCTCCCTGCCCATGCCGTGTGTGTCCCTGTCTCTTCCTGTCCATGCCATGTGTGTCCCTGTCCATGCCATGTGTGTCCCTGCCTCTCCCTGCCCATGCCGTGTGTGTCCCTGCCTCTCCCTGCCCGTGCCAGGGGTGTCCCTGTCTCTCCCTGCCTGTGCCAGAGGTGTCCCTGCCTCTCCCTGCCCGTGCCAGGGGTGTCCCTGTCTCTCCCTGCCCGTGCCAGGGGTGTCCCTGTCTCTCCCTGCCCGTGCCATGTGTGTCCCTGTCTCTCCCTGCCCGTGCCAGGGGTGTCCCTGCCTCTCCCTGCCCATGCCATGTGTCCCTGTCTCTCCTGCCCCCTCAGCCTCGAGCTGCCAAGCCGATGGCCCTTGGGAACACAAATTCCATGAGCTTCTCCAGGATGAATGAGAGGTGGCTGCGTGTTCACCAGGCCCGTGTGGATGAAGCCAAAGTGCTTTTCCTGCCCCATCCCGTGGCTCTGGTTGAGCCAAGCCCCTGCTCTGGCCCGTGTCCTGCTCTGCTGCCTCTCTCAGAGCAGCACATCTTCATTGTCCCTCCCCTGGCATCCCCTGTGTACCCCAGCTCTCAGGCAGAGACTTTGATCTTCCCCATTTTCAGAAAATGGAAGTTACTGCAGCGTAAACCGTTTGGAAATGGCTCCTTTACCCGTCTGGTACAGCCTAGGAGATGTTCCCTTTCCTGTGGGGCTGAAGCCTTGCTGCAGGAACACAGAAACAAGTCTCTGCAGACCTGGAGGAATGTGGGGTTCCGTGGGCACTGCTCAGACGAGACAGAGGTCATGGTTTGAAGGAGAGGCAAATCCAGGGGAAGCAGAACGCGGCGTCTGAGCCGATGTTTTATGGCAGGGCCAGGACTGCAGCTGTCATCTGTCAGCCCGCTCTGGCCTCCCCTCCCCTGGAGTTTGTGCTGACAGAAATACAGACCCTGGCCCAGGCACCCGTGGGCTCTGCTCTACCAGCAGCACAATTTAAAGCCTTTCTTTTAAGGGAACGTGGTCCCAGTCCCTTGTACAGGGATCTGTGAGGAGACTCCCCTTCCCTGTCAGCTGGGTCTGTGACTGACAGCACCTTCCATCTCTGCAAGACCACATTTTAATTTCCTGAGTCTCCCAAGCCTTGAGAGATGAGGTGGATAAGCAGATGTGTGGTTTGTCTCTGTCACTGCGATGGAAGCAGGCAGAGTTTTGCTCCAGCTCCAACTTTGCTGCTTTCCAATGGATTGTTTGGCACCAGCAGGCTCTGCAGGAGCGTGACTGCAGTGGAACTGAGAGGTCAACTGGCAAAGGAACCTGTGTTCCTGCCTGGAGCAAAAGCGAGCTGGGACAGCGTAATTGTTTCTATAATTATAGCATATTAATTGTAAAGTGGAATAACATTGGTTGGTAACAGGTCTGAGGATACTTAGAATCCAAGCCCAGCTGATCCAGGGCAGGAAGGGAGGGAGTTTCAGACCCTTTTTGGGTGTCTTGCTTTGACCCCATGGGAGTGCTCAGGCCCCAGGGAGAGAAGCCACCGGAGAGCAGGCAGCACACACAGCCTGGCCGGGCCTCGATCCCTGTGGAGATTCCCTCTGGGAATCTGCCGTGCGCAGAGGGCTTCTGGAGATCACTGCAGGCCCTGGCTCCGTCCTGCCTTTGTGAGGAGCTGCCTGCTAAAATATGGACTGTGACACGTAAATGGTCCCCTGTGTCCTGGTCCGTCCCTGATTTTCGTGTGTGGATGTGATTAACTCCCCGTTTTCTGTCTGGGAATCGCGACGGACAGATGCCGGTGGCGCGAGGCCGTGCGCGTGGGGTGGGACACGAGCGCTTCCACATCCTTCCAGAGGCTCCCGAATCCTGCACTGAGCCCCCGTCCTCACCAAGGCTCTGCAACGTGTGTGAGCTCGGGAGCTGGTTATTGTGCAGATCTGCTGGGGAGCTGGGAGTGGGAAATCCTGCGAGAGCGAGGGCTTTGTCTGGCTCGGACAGTGACAAAATGGAGCTTTTCAGATGGCTCTGGTGGAATGTCCTGTGGGATGGCAGCAGTGTGCAGCTGGGGTTTGTGTCTTCACCCAGACAGCCTTTTCAGTGAGATCCATTTCTTGCCAGAGTTTGGAGCTCCTCGGTTTCTCTGCAGGGTCCCAGCTGTGCCGTGTCCGTGCCTCCTGCCCCTGCCTGTCCTGCTGCTGTCCCAGCCCTGCTCCAGCCTCGCCTGCCCTGCTCCTGCTTTAATCCCAAACAGCTGTCCCTGTTATTCCTGGGCTGGTTGATGGAATAGGCTGATGCCAACTAGGGCAGGATGACCAAAAGTCTTTCTGTTATGACCTGTCCTGAGATCTGAGCTCTGATACTCAGAGTGAAACCGTAGCAGTAGTTATCACATCTCCCTGCTTTCTTCTGGACTTTTCCTGCACCACCTCAGTATCCAGTACCAGTCGTCCAGAGTGTGAGACATGAGCCAAGTAATTTAGTTATTCTTCAATATTAAACATGAAAAATAATCTAATTTCAATATGCAGCGTGCAAAAATACTGAGAAGGGGATGGAACTGGGGAGGTAAATCAAGGAGTCTCTTTCCCTGAGATCCATGCTGAAGGATGTTCCTCAATTTAAACTAAGGATTAAACGTTGCATTCCAGTATCTTACATCTGTTAAGGAGATTAAGAACTGCAAGTCTATCTGTTAATATTTCACACCAGGGTAGGTATAAGCCAGTAAAGCACCACCTCATTAGCGTTGTCAGACTCCATTTTAATGAGATTTTTATTAACGACCAACATGACCTTTTGCTCTCTCTTAAGTCTCTGATATTGATTTGCCAAGGAAAGCAAAGCCTCTCCCTGTGCTCCTGGGCTCTTGGGAGCAGTGGGAGGCTGGGCCGTCGCTGCCCTTTGGGTCCTGCTGCAGGAGCCATCACGAGCTTGGCTGGGAAGGGCACTGGGAATCCTCAGGGATTGCTTCCCCAGTGTCTGGAGCGTTCCGGGGCTGTGACCCCTCGCTGCCAGAGCCCTCCCAGTCTGGGTTTGTCGTGCCCCTTCCCCGTGCTCCGCAGGCCCAGGATGTGTTTTCCCTGGATAACGCCCTCCCTCTGCCCTGCAGGTGCTGCTGAGCCAGGTGCACCGGCTGCGAGCTCTGGATCTGCTGGGCAGGTTCCTGGACCTGGGGCCCTGGGCTGTCAGTTTGGTGCGTGGGAGCTGCACGTGGGCTCGGCCACTCCAGCTTGTCTGAGCGGGGGTGGTAAATACAGCTGGTGATTTAGGGAAGGGAGGTGGGGAGGATAATCCACGGATCTGACAGATGACCGGCTTTGGGTGCCCGTGTGTGGGAAACGGAGCCAGCGTCCCCACAAGAACAGAGGTTTGTGCTCATCACATCCGTCCCCGTGTTCGTTTCCAGCAAAGAGGAGTTCCTTGGGAATAGTTTGGTGTAAAATAATGGAAGGGACAAACCAGGAGGAAATATCTGGGGCAAGTAAGAAGGTTTGTCATATAAAATAAATAGCCAAAAAAGCATATACATTTATTATGTGTTCTTTCAGCTTACTGGCTGCATCGTTTTCTTCTCCTCCTTTATCTGTTTGGTGTCTGCATTTTACAAGCTCTTCTGAGCAGGCAGCAGCTGCATTCTGCAGTTTGGAAAGTGGCAGCACAGTGTGGAGCATAAATAAGAATTAAACAGAGGAGCAGTTTAAAGCAGTCCCGTAAATGGGGCTGCGTATTGATGAAAGTGATGAAGATGAAGCACCAGCTGGTCATGGAGCAGTTCAGTGATGAGACTTTTTAGTGGTTTGCTTTACCTCCCTGCTGGAGAGACCTGTTAATTTCCAGTGGGAAGGCTGGAATTCCTGAACTTTGTGACGTGTTTAGTTGGGAGAGCCAACGGCCCCAGCTGAGGGAAGTGAGGATATGGAGCATAAACCAGCCCAGGCTGTGAGGAGAGAGAGCTGGTGCTGGATTAACCCAGAGTCTCCGTGGATGAAATGGGTCTGAAAATACCCGGTGACATTCAAGATTAAAACGAGCAATAGACAAACACGCAGGGATCCCCTCTTTACTGGAAACGTGTGGAATTATTTTCTACCAGATTTCCCAGTTGTGTCTGTACAGGCCCTGCGTCCTGGGCCCTGCTGGGGGCCTGAGCTGCCCACGGGGTTTTGCTCCCAGGGTTTTACTGACAGGATTTGCTCTCTGCCTCCCAGGCCCTCTCCGTTGGCATCTTCCCGTATGTGCTGAAGCTCCTCCAGAGCTCAGCCCGTGAGCTGAGACCTCTCCTTGTCTTCATCTGGGCCAAGATCCTGGCCGTGGACAGTGTGAGTATTCCTGCCCCAGCCTGGCTTGTGGGCTTCAGCAGTGCGCTGCCTCAGCCAGAGCTCTGCTTGGTGGGGTTTCAAGTAAATAATTAAGCTGGTAAGTAATTGCAGATAAATTTGCAGGGTCGTGTCTCTGACTCAGTGGTTTGTGGGTGCAATTAGTTGAGCACTATAAAATTATTAGGAGAGGTGCACACATTAATTCAGGCACAATTGCAAGTCCGTGTAGAAGTCTGAACTGCTGTGGATGTTGGATCTTTCCTCTTTGGGGGTTATTTTCGTATCTCTCCTCCATTTCAGTATGGAGCATAGCACTGAATTTGTGAAGTTTTTCCTGCTGTTGATCCAGCATTGTCAGGTTTAGTTTTATAACAATATTTTCATTAGCATCCTAAGAGGATTTGGGAAAGCAAAGAAAATGAAACCTATTCATCTTGGAGCTCTTCTGGAAAAGCTCGTTTGCGGTGCACCCGAGGCTGGTGCCTCAGCCCCAGGTGTGTCAGGGGCTCAGCTGTGATTCCCATGAGGTGTTGTGCCCTCCTCAGCTCCACGAGGGCTCTCCCCCCTGCCCCTCACACATTCCCTCCCATGCTCTGGCATTGCCTCACTTGTTTGCAGGCTCTGCTTTACAGCAAAACACAAAAAATTACTCTTAAATGGTGGGTTTGGGAAGGGAGGAGGGGGCAGCTTCCACAGGGAGGGGGACAGGCAACAGCTCCTTGCAAACAGAGTGTCTTCTGGAAGTTCTGAGCTTGCACACCAAGCCTGCAGCCTGGCTTGGCCGTGTTGTGCTGTTATTCCCAGTGGAGCCGTTCTCCCCGTGAGGAGGAGGAGGTGTCGGTGCTGCTGGTTCCCGTAGGTTCCTGTAGGTTCCCAGCAGCGAGGGGCTGGGTTCGGGCTCTGTGGCCATCGCCTCCCTCCCTCGAGCCCCGGGAGCTGGGCAGCAGAGGCAGCACAGCGGGCCCGGAGCTGGGCAGGCTCCCCTCTGCTGCTGTCCGTGTGCCTCCATGAGAGCCGGGGCTGGTTCTGTGGTTCTGAGTGAGGAGCAGAAAGTGCTGGCACTGGGAAAGCGGAGCGGGAGAGGGAGCCTGGAGCGGCACAGGAGTCGGGGAAGCCTCTCGTAGCTGCAGCCTGGCAGCAATCCAGGCCCTCTGCTCCTGGCTTTGCCAAAACCAGCAGCTCCGCTCTCTTCAGCACTAAAATATTCTCTTGCATCTCTGCCTCGCCATCCCCTCCTCTTTCAGCAATTAGTTCCCTCCTTCACCTTCTCCTCCTGATGAAAAATGCATGACCCTGTCTCCCTGCCACAGGGAGCTGATGCCAAGTCAGGGATTCCTCCCTTCCATTTTCACTTTCTCCGTGTGTATCCTCTCGGAGTGACCCCAGAACGTCAGCCTGGAGCCTGAGCCGGTGTGTCAGCAAAGCCCGGCGCTCCCCAGCGAGCCCAGCCCAGGAACCTGCCCTGTGCTCCCCAGGGGCTGGGCGAGGCCCCGGGGCTGCTCTGCAGTCCGGGCTGGGTGTATGTAGTTGGAGAAATGTCCTAGGGAGGTTTAGTGTGGCACACGGATGGCTGCTTTGACTCTTCCCCACAGCAGGAGCTCGCACTTCCAGCTGCTGTTTGTGGCTCTGTGGGGCTGGCAGAGGCTTCCCTGCTCTGTCCCTGTGGAGCTGTTTGGCTGCAGCCCCCAGGAGGGGCTTGAGCTTTATTTACCTTCTCAAATGAAAACAAGATTGGAGAAAAATGGTTAAGAAATGAAACGTTTGCACGTCATTGGAGGAAGCAATGCCTGTTGTGGTTCTCATTGTGGTTTTCTTGGTCTCTTTTTCAGTCGTGCCAGGCTGACCTGGTGAAGGACAATGGACACAAGTATTTCCTCTCAGTCCTGGCAGATCCTTACATGCCAGTAAGGACAAGTCACGTTTATTCAGACTCTTCAGCGTTTGCTTGCCTTGTTTTAGCTGCTGTGCTGCTGTTCTGGTGCCACGTGGGGCTGCCTCCCCCTCCAGTGGCACCCAGTGCTGTACTGGGCAGAGCCACTGCTGAGCTGTGTGGCAGAGGCAGCCAAGGCTTTACAAACTCATTTGGGGTTCTGTAAGCAGCGTCTCCCTGAGGGCGGGAGCTGGGGGCTCCAGGATGGCTGCAGGAGCAGGGAATTGCCCCATAGCTTTGGCAATTCCCTCTGCAGCAGCTGGCTTCTCATAAGTGGTGTTTTTGAGTGTCCCCAGAGCAGGGCCAGGCTGGCTGGGAGGATGCTGGGGCAGTGTCTGGGGTGTAACAGGGCTGATGCCAAGAAAGGGGAAAGAAAGCTGGAATTTTCTGTTCTTTTAACGTGGCACAAACTGCACTTGGAATAATGCCACGTTTCAGGGTGGGCTGTAGCTGTTCCCTGCCCTGGTCTCCAGGTAACCCTCGCTGTGCTGTTTTCAGGCTGAGCACAGGACGATGACAGCGTTCATCCTGGCTGTGATTGTCAACAACTACAACACTGGGCAGGTGAGTCCCAGCAGCCTTTTCCCTTCATCCCTCCCACCTCTCTCTGCCTCATGCCTTTGCTTTGATAAAAGTGTCCTGGCTTGCATTAAAGCCCAAGCCTGAACTTGGAAACAGACCTAGGACGTTGCTTTTTGTTATTTCTGTGTGGATTAACGGAAGAAGTGGCCTGGAGATGTGACAAAGAGGTTTTGTACCCAGCACCTGGCAGTGGGGGACAAGGACAAGAGTCTCTCCACAGCCACTGGCACGTTGGGAAGGAAAGAGTTCCTGGTCCTGTCCAGTGGGAGCCTGATGGCTGGGAATGGTCTGAGGAATGAGCCATAAACCTGGGGGCTCTGACAGGTGCAAGGAATGTTTCCAAAGAGGAAAAACCAAGCTTTATGCACTACGAAAAGCATTTTAATGCTCAACTATTTAATCAACTCTAGCTGCCTTTCCCTTCATGCTGCTGGTATTCTGTAACAAAATCTGTCTGGAACCACGGAATGATTATCTTCTCTTGGCTTCCTGACTCCTTCAGAAATAGTCTCCTTCTGTGGGGATGAGGTGGGAAGCTGTCATGCCAAACAAAAGGCTTGGTTTGTGTTGCAGGAAGCCTGCCTGCAAGGGAACCTGATAGCGATCTGCCTGGAGCAGCTGAACGATCCCCACCCGCTCCTGAGGCAGTGGGTGGCCATTTGTCTGGGGAGGATCTGGCAGAACTTCGACTCAGCCAGGTGGTGTGGAGTGAGAGACAGCGCCCATGAGAAGCTCTACAGCCTCCTCTCAGATCCAATCCCAGAGGTAAAAATCCAGCTCTTTTGGTAAACACCACTTGAGCTGGCAGAAGGACAGAAGTTCCTACAAAGCAGGGCCTTCTAGAGCTTTGCGTTTGTCTGGCTCAGAGATCTTGCTGCTGTTTCTTCAAGGTGATGCAAATCAAACAAGCCCTACAAGAGGAGTTTCCAAGGAAATGCAGAGGGAGTTCATAGAGCCCCAGACCCCTGGGATCTGGGCACTGCAGTTAGGAAATGCCACGGGTTTTGCTTCCTTCCATATCGGAAGCTGTTAAAAATGTGGTCCCAAAACTCACTGTATGTTGCAAAAAACCCTATAGTTTTTTTGTCCAACTATGAAAACTGTTCCCCCCTGGCTCATTGTGAAAATGCATCTTTAATTTGGCTGTGTTTTACCTTTGTGACACTCCCAGGAGAGGAGGGATTGTGCAGGGCCTGGCAGTGACTGACAGAGCCCGTCAGACCCAGCACACACACGTGGGAGAAGGGAGCTGAGATAAACAGCTCCGATAACGTGCAGAGATTAGAGATGAGATTCTCCTCAACATCCAGTCTCTGTCCTGCATCCTCCTCCTCTTGTCCCTGGCCCCATTCTCCCCACTTTCTGAGCAGTGTTTCTGCAGAGGTGGGGTGGCTTTCCAAAGTCTTCCCTGATTTTTCTCCTTTTTTCCATCATCTACCTTCCTATAAGCCCGTACCTGAAGACTGTAGTCAGCACTCCTATAAAGGACCCACATCCCAACAGGAGCTGTGTGTGCCTTATTCCTGTTAATTAATATTCAAGGCAACACCAACTGGAAGAGTCACCCATGGGAAGGTCACTGAGTGTTCTGGGAAATTAAACATATCCTGCATCTGCGAGTACTTAAAGCTCAGTTTGCTGAGGCCGCAGGGGTTGTTGCTCCCCACGGGTTCCCCGCTCACCTGACACAGCAGTGCGGGTTTCCAGAGCTCCCATTCGCGGGGATGAGCCCCGCTGGCAGCAGAGGGGGCACCCAGGGCTGTTTGTGCCCCCAGGTTCGCTGTGCCGCAGTCTTTGCTCTGGGGACCTTCGTGGGCAACTCGGCGGAGCGGACGGACCACTCGACCACCATCGACCACAACGTGGCCATGATGCTGGCCCAGCTCATCAACGACGGCAGCCCCATGGTCCGCAAGGTACGGCAGGGCTGGGGGGCCGTGCTCAGGCTCTGCTCTCTGCCTCCCGCTGCTGCCTGGAGCCAACAGGCTTCCCGGGGAGTTTGTGCAGAGAATGTGGGAGCTCTGCTCAGTGGAAAGGTCTCCCCGCCTTTAGAACCCCAGGCATGGATCCCAGAGGAGCTCTCCAGGTTTGGGAGAGTTACAGTTTTTGATGCACCATCGTACATCAGTAGTACATTAAATGATTTTTGACATTGTGGATTGTTTTTGAGGGCTGTTCTGAAGTGTCCTAATGCTCGTGTTTACTTTACTGGAACATCAACACCCTGGCAGTTGTCACCGGCATCGCAAAGATTCATTTCTGTTGTCTCGTTCCAGCATTTAATCAGTTTAATTCAAGAGAGAGCTGCGTGTCACACTGAATGCTCTGTGAGATTCATAAATCTCTCCTTGGGAGATCAGTCCCTGAGCAGAGACAGCAGCCAAAGCCAGCTCTGCCTCCTGTCTGCTGTTCCCAGGGGCTGGGCAGGAGCTGCCTCCTGGAGGGGCTGAGCTCCGTGCAGGGCTGGGCGGTGCCGGGAGGCTCCGGCTGTGCCGCGGGGGGCTGAGGACCCCCAGCCCTGGCACAGCTCCTGGCTCCGAGGGACCCACACACGTCCTGGGGGCTGGGGCCGGGTCAGGGCTGTGGTGACACTGCATCGGTTCGACAGCGTTGGGCAGGATCAGCTGCAGGAGCCCGGGATGGTTTGGGTTGGAAGGGACCTTAAAGCTCCAGCCCCTGCTGCCCGTGGCAGGGACACCTCCCACTGGAGCAGCGGGGGGAAGCCTGTCTGGGTAAAAAAGGCTTGTGAAGAATGAAGTGTGAGACACAGTCCTCTGGCTTTCTGCAGCTCACCCCTGTGACTTCAGGGAGAATTATCACCCTAGATGACCACCCAGCAATACCAGCAGCATTGGTCCGTGTTTGCCTTGAGTCCCTCGTTTCTCACCTGTGTAACCATGAGATGTTTCTTGTGCTCTTTCCCCAGGAGCTGGTGGTGGCCCTGAGTCACCTGGTGGTTCAGTACGAGAGCAATTTCTGCACCGTGGCCTTGCAGTTCATAGAAGAGGAGAAGAATTACCCTCTCCCTTCTCCAGCTGCTCCAGGTGGGGGTTTGGCTTTGGGTGGGCAGGAGATGCAGGGCCTCAAAGTACTTGGGAATTATTTGAGGAGCTTTCCCAACACAGTGAGCTTCTTGCTGGTGGGGATTTATCAGAGAGCCCTGTTGTGACACGGTGAGTGACAAGGCGGGGAGATCTGCTGTCTGCAGCCCTGTGAGGTGTTGCGCTGCAGAAATCCATTCTCCACTGAGCGTCCACCTAAGCCATGGCCGTAGCTCACCAGGAACCTCCTGCCCCGTTCAAAGAGATTCCCTTCAGCTCAAGGCTGAAGGATGTTGGTCAAGGCAGCACACAGGCTTATTTTCTTTTTCCCCTCTCAAATCACACCAGAACATTCAGTGTCACGTTGACCTGGTGAGAGCTCCAGCACACCATGAACCAGCCCTGCTTGGTGCTGCTGTGAGAGCCAGACAAGGAAGGGAAGAGCTCTGTGCTCTGAGCCTGTGGCCCCATCCCTTTTGTTGTGTCTGTGGCTTTATGTGAGGAATGGAAAGTCCTGGTGAAGTTGTCACCGACCTCACCTTTTCTTTCGATTTAAACTGCAGTGGAAATCTTGAAGCATAGCAGGACTGTTGCAGGATCTTGGAGACAAGACCGTGTGCTGTCTCTGCACAGAGTGGTTTAGTCTCCCTGTTCTCTGAATAACTGAATCATATTGGAAAATGAGCTCCTCCCCGTTTGCTGCAGGAAATAAACACTGCATGCAGTCTACACAGTGCTTTTCCTTATCCAAAAGAATCCTGAAGTAAGATGCTCTGGAAGCATTGGCCCCGCACCACAGTGCAGCCACTCTGCAGGGAAACAGAGCAGCTTCTGAGGCTGTGGGACTCTGTGTGCTCAGGGTGAAATATGACTGGAAATCGGGCCTGAAATTTGGTCAGGAAACCAGAATTTTCGTAGCTCCTGACAATGAGAAAATCCAGGGGGAGTTTGAGTAGCAGCAGCAGAGAGGAGCTGGCCAACGCTGCCTCAGAGTGTCCTGGCACTGCAGAGAAGAGTCACCAGGAACCCTGGGAGGCACTGGCAAGGCTGGGCTCACCCGGCCTTGTGGGATGTCCCAGACTGGACCGCAGAGCCACAGGGTGCGTGCCGGCTCCGCTGCCGTGCCTCGTTCCCTGTTAGCCTGGCAGAGAATCTCAAGTTCCCTTCAGGCTGGTGCTGCTTTAGTTGCCTGCCTGCTGGGAGAGGAGCCGGGTGCTGTGGCCGGCTGTGGTGGCAGCCCTAATCGCTCGCTCTTGCCTGGCAGAGGGCGGGAGCCTGACCCCGGTGCGGGACGGGCCCTGCACGCCGCGGCTGCGCTCCGTCAGCTCCTACGGGAACATCCGCGCCGTCACCACGGCCAGGAACCTCAACAAGTCCCTGCAGAACCTCAGCCTCAACGAGGAGTGTAAGAGACGCTTCAGAATCCTTCCGTTTTTCCTGCCCCTTGTGCCAGCCGGGAAACTCCACGTGCGGGACAGCGTAGGCTGGAACTGACCCTCCAGCCCAAATTATCCAGCTCCAAGGGCTTGGATGAGGAGCACCCTCATAATTAGTTGCAATTTTCTGGTCATTAGTATTGATTTTTCCGAGTGTTTGGAGACCAAAAATGTGCCTTCCAGCTTCCAAGCATAAGTGGATTTTTAACTCAGTATTTTGCTTATTCTGTGTGCAATCATTCAGTATTAGAAAGGGGAATTGTGGCTTTGCTCCCTGGGTGAGGGGTTTCCCTCCCTGAGTGTGGCAGGATTTAGAAAAGGGCTGTTATGTCTGGGTGAAAGTTGTTCTCTCGCTGCAGCATCTGCTGTTTTGTCCTGGCAGCTGGAAGCTCTGTTGCGTTTTCCCCGGGGAACCTGAGCACGAGCAGCAGTGCCAGCAGCACGCTGGGCAGCCCCGAGAACGAGGAGTACATCCTGTCCTTCGAGACCATCGACAAGATGAGACGGGTCAGCTCCTACTCCTCGCTCAACTCCCTCATAGGTGAGCACAGCCCTCCCTGGGCTGCCCTCTTGCCTCTGTGGAAGGTTGGGATCCTGGCTCCTGCCTGATCTTACTCCAACAAAATTTCTCTCCCTGTTGCGTGTGGCTGGGTCACTGTGGGGGAGGGATGGGAGTGGGAGCTGTTGGCTCCAGCTCGAAGCTTCACTGCAATCCTGTTAGGAACTTAGGCACAAATATGTGGGGTGCCACAACAGCTTTGCTTTGAGCTACCTGTAGCTTTTCAAACGATCTGAGCCATTTTGGCACGACATCACAGGCACCATGCAGAAGGACCTGGCTTTTGGAATGGCGTCCTTCCAGGGAAAGCAGCATGCACGGGGAAATGCTGGGGGAAGTCTCTATATTTCCTCCGTAATCAGTAAATGGGTTCATATTTTCACAAATCAGTGCAAAGAGAGTAATTCAGGGACGAATCACCTGGGTGATAGAACTGCCTTGACCAGAGAAACATTTTCTCTGCTCTGTTTTCTAGGAGAATTAATGGCGATTTGGCTCTCCCGAGCTGAAAGATTCAGGGATTGTAATTACTGAGCCCCTGTGGCAGTTTAAAATCATGAGTTCATTAGGAACTTGATCAGTTAATTTGCTTTTGATTATCAGTAATGACATTGGATCTTCTGAAGCATGGCAGGGATGTTAGGAAATTTCTCTCCATCTTGAGCTAGGACTTGAGTTTTCTCATTCCCACTGGTGTCTGCTTGATGGCCGGTGTGCGTCTCACAAGAGCTGTGCAGCACAGCTGGAAAAGGCTCTGGAGAGGAGCTGGAGCTGGTGAGGGGAACCCTGGAAAGAGAGAGCAGCTCTCCAAGGCCTCCCCTCATTCCTGTTCCATCAAAGAGCTCAGACCCAGCTGGAAACGCAGAGCTTAGAGAAGTGTTTAAAATTCATGATTCGCACAGAATCCCATTACCTTCCCATTTGCCTGCTGCGAGCCAGGCTTTTCTCATTCCTTCTGAAGCACCACCATCCTCCAGCCCTGTCTCCTCCCCGAGGAGAGATGGCAGCAGCCCCAGCCGCCCCCACGGCTCTGCAGCCCGGGTTAACCCGGTCCTTAATGTCCTGACGTGCCTTGAGCTGCTGCTGCAGAGCCAGCCAGGGGGCTGGGGGAGCCCGCCTGGGGCAGAGACTCGTGGCTGAAGGAGGGTTGTGCCCTACTCTGTGTCTCCTCAAAGAGGAAATGGGGCTTTGGCTCCGCAGTAACGCCTCTGCCAAGTGTCTGAGACGGCCAGAGCGCTGAAAAGGATGTTTGGGGCATGTGGGGAGCCTCCAAGTGAAGCAGAAATCTGGGCTGTAAGAGTGAAAGGAGAAGTTTTCAGCCACAGTTTGTGTTCTGTGCTCTGCGTTCCCTAAGCTGATTCACTGATCACAGAATTCCAGAGTGGTCCAGGCTGGGAGGGACCCTAAAGCCCATCCAGTGCCACCCCCAGCCATGGGCAGGGACACCTTCCACCATCCCAGGTTGCTCCAAGCCCCCTCCAAGCTGGCCTTGGACACTTCCAGGGACCCAAGGGCAGCCACAGCCTGCTGCTGCTCAGGTCTTTGTTCCTCTCTGGCAGTTTTAGGAAGTTGGCATGCGAGCGATTGTTCTGGATCAGTCTCTACACTGGCACTGAGGCATCATACAACGTGCTTCTTCCCAAAAACTTGAGGAAAACCTCTCCCTTCCTCCTTGTCCCATTTTACAAACAGCTCCTCAGCCAACTGTGGGGCAAATGTCCCCATTATTGCTCCCCAAATGCAACACCACACGCTCTCAGCCGAGCTCTGTGTTCCCTGGCAGCTGCGCCTTGGCCAGACAGGCCAGTACCAGGAGAGACATTTATTTCTGGCCCAGTTTTCCAGCTGGCAAGAGGCAGTTTGTGGTTAGTCAACAAAGACATCATTTTGGAAGGGAAGCTGAGCCTTGCTGCTTTTCCATACAGCCACTCATTAATCTTGGTGTCCTGGAAATGTTCAGTTTTAAGATAGGGAAAGGGATGGAATTAAGATGGGGGTTTGCATACCTCGAGGCTGATTATTCATATCCAAACTGCACGATGAAAGCCTTTGTCCTACAGAGAGCTTCGCTGGAAAGGTTATCTTAGGGAGTGATCAAAGAAGGAGGAAAATAAATCTTGGAGCAATGAAATGCTGGGGAATTGTTGTCTTTTCCAGCAGGAGAGGCTGGGGGCGGAGAACTGTTTGCCATTTCCCGGGATCTGCCTCAAAGTGCCAGTGAGGGCGGAGGTTGCTGCAGTGAGGACGAGGAGAGCAGAGGTGGAGGTGGACAGTGAGGTGCAGGAAACAGAGAGTTGGGACAGGGGAGCCTCCTACTCGCTCTGTGTTAATGCACTGGGATAACCAGAAGGAGCCGGTCAGCCAGCAGCGTTTCGAACTGGTAACAGGCACAGCAGCAAAATCCAGGGATTTGGGTGGGATTTGGAAATGGAAGCTTGCTGCAGAGGCTGCTCGGAGGGGGCTGTCTCCGTGTTGGTGACGCCAGCTCTGGCCCAGGGGTACCTGTTCCGAGGAGCTTGGATCTAATGAGCTGCTGCTGGCTCGTGTGGAAGCACGAGGAGCTCCAGCCCTGCCGCTGGAATTGCCGAGGGGCTGCAGGGAGCCCCTGCAGAGGGCTCAGGTGGGCAGGGACCGAGCTGTGCCTGCTCACGCGAGCAGAGCTCGGGGAGCTCTGGGGATTTCGGGTGTCCCCTCCACCCGCGCTCCCTGCGTGTCCCTCCTGGGAAGAGGAGAGGCTTGTGGGATGCACGTTTACAGAGCAGGTGTGGTTGGCACTGATGGCAAGCAGCTCCCCGAGTCCTTGGGGCTCTTCAGCATAAAATATTTAGGCTGCATTTGCCCACACCCAAAGGCTTCCTTCCCTGTCCCTGT
>VWPU01018350.1:0-13700 GCA_013398955.1 Callaeas wilsoni | reverse complement strand
CCAAGAAGAAGATCCCACATTCTTTGAAGTTTGAATTGCCAAGGCACTAACAGGATATTTTCCTGATTAAAATTCCCATACTTAGGGCATCAGAGGTGCTTTAAATCCCCCTGTGGCATCACACTGCTGCTGGGTGGATTATGGGACGTGCTTTTGGCAAAGCGAGCAAGCAACAAAGTCCCTCTTGGGTTCAGCCTTGGACAACTGAGGTTTCCTGAAGGAAAAACTGAGGAATGAGGATTCAGATCCTCTGTACACCAGGACTTGGACGGGATTTCACTGGCACATGTCTTCCATGGAGCGTTGGGCAGGACAGGGAAGGTGGCAGAGGAGCAGGAGTGGGATTTACTTGTTCCCTGCTCTGCTGAGGTCAGGTTGGATGGGGCTTGGAGCAACCTGGGATACTGGAAGTGTCCCTGTCCATGGCAGGGGGTGGAATGAGATAATCTTCAAAGTCCTTTCCAACCCAAACCCTTCTAAGATTTGATGTGTCTAATCTCTAATCTGAAGATCTGATGTTTCTCATCTCCACAACTTCATGTTGTGCGGTTTGAACTGCCCTTGTTTTCTTCCTGACAGATGGGTGCTGTCATCTAAGAACTGCCCTAAATTCTTGACAAATTGAGTTCCATCACCTCTGGGGAGCTTCCCAACCCTTTCCAGAAAACCAGAGGAAGCTCAGCAGCTCCCCTCCATCCTGAGGGAAAACACACTGCCTCTTTTCCTGGCTTTTGCAGAAAGCAAGGGGACTTTGAGCCACTCAGATGCCAAAGCCAGGCTGAAAAAATGAGATTTCACTCTCTTTATTCTGTTAAAGCTCCTGTTCTACCCACCCAGCCGTTCTGTGTCATTACAGACAGTTTTCCTGAGGGTCACCTTTCCTTTAGGAGCTAGAACTGTCACCTACCTATGACCAGAAGGTGAAGGAGTCACCTTCTTTCACTGCTTTTCTTCCTTGCATCCTCCAGGAGTTTTTCTGGACCCAAAACACAAGAACATAAAAAATTCATTTCTGTAGCCATATGTAAGTGGAAGAAATGAGGAATTCAGCTTGTGAGAGGACAGTGGGAACCCCTCTGGCTGGACTCCATCCCTTATCCAGGGCTCTCCAAACATCCCTGTGCCTCATCTGCCACGAGTTCATCATCATCCCCCTGTCTCACGGGCATCCAGGACAGGAATGTGATTAATCCATATAAAGAGAAATCTCGGGGGATTGAATCCCAGTTCTCACAGGCTTTGCTTGGCAAACACCCATAGACATATAATTTTCCAAATGTGACAGGAATTCCCTCTTCTTTGAGGTGTGCTGATGTCCAAATTTAAGGTGTTTTAGCAGTGGTGGCTGCCTTGAAGGAAATGAACTTTCTCCCAAAATAGAGAAGCCCAAGGTGGAGTTTGCTGCCTCAAAATACCTGAAATCAGACAGAAATGGTCAAAGTAGTAACTTTGTGATAGTAATTTGTACTAGAATTTTTTGTGTGTGTGTGTTTTTGTTGTTTTTTTTTTTTTTTTTTTTGAGTATTTCCCTTTTTTTGTTTTTTTTTTTTTTTTCAGAGTACTTCCCATTCTTGGATTTATTTTTTCAATCTTTGAAATGTTCCTATTGGATCTGGTGGCGATTCTGTGAGGGCAACGATGGAAAATTTTCCTTCTAAAATGTGAGACTCACAACCCAATAGTGATGCTCAAACTTGTCTGTCTCAATAAATTAATTACACCAAGTACTTACAAACTGCTTTATCCCTACACAGATTTCCAGGATCCTGGAATTGGGGTTGGAAGGGTCCTTCTTGCAGCAAGTTGCAAAATAAGGCCCTGAGGGTGCGAGATCCTGAATCCAGAACCCTCCCAGTCAAGGAAAAGAGCTCTCAGTTCTCTCCTTGATTTTATTAAAGTTGGGCAATAAACTATTAATATTCCCTACCCAGATTAATTGCCTGGAAATTACGGGACATAAATTTCCACTTCTTTTTTTGCCAAGTTAATGATGCCCTCCAAACCCAAAATACAAAGGGGACAGACGTTTTGCACAGGTTTTGCACAAAAATGAAGGCAAGTGCTCCACTCTGGAACGTCAGCATTTGCTGAGGACAATCCAAGATGAGTTCCAGGCCACATTTTTTTAATTCCTGTTAAAATAAATGTGGGGTGGATTGCAACAGCTCAGCTGCAACTTGTTCTACGCAGAGGAAACTCTAAACTCCAGCCTCTGACTGAATGATGGCATTTAGGGTAAATATGGTTGTTAAAACAAGTTTTTTAAAAGCAGTCTGATTCAATTTAGTTTTTTTTTCCCTGTTCCAGGCTTGACGCAGCACAGGAATAAAGTGGATGTGAGATATCCAAGAAAAAATAGGCAAATTACAAAGAAGGCAATCGATGAAGGTGATCTATATCTCATTCACATTGTTGAATAAATAATAACAGAGGAGGCCTAAAATTAGATTTGAGGGGAAACCTGAACTAGTCTGAACACAGGCTGATGCACAATTCCAGTCTCACTGCTGGACTGGAGAGCTGGGATCTCAGCTGGGACTGGGAATGGTGCTGGTCTGGCTCCGAGATGTTTGCTCCAGGGAAAGGAGGGGATGGTGGTCCTGGAAATCCCTCACTTCTGGAGACAACGGAAAGTTTGAGGTGATACAGGGGATTTTTCTACTTGCAGGAACTAATCATAATCCCAGACTGGTTTGGGTTGGAAGGGACCTTAAAGATCATCTCATTCCAGTCCCTGCCACGGACAGGGACACCTTCCACTATCCCAGGCTGCTCAGAGTTCCGTTTGGATCCTGAGTTAAAGAAAACCAGGAAAATTATGATTTGAGGCCAAAAGTAGATAAAACCCCTAAAAATCAGTGCTGTCCTGACAGAAAAGAAGGGTTTGGGGTATGACACTGCAGTAAACTGGAGCTGAAATCCCTGCTCCTCATTCATAGCAGGGCATGAAATTTAATTCCCTTCCCCCTGCGGCCAGGAAGGGATGACTGATGTCTGAAATGCTTGGGAATGTTATCTTCAAAGTCTCCAAAATAACAAAGTTCACCTTTGCAACGATGTTCCCTTTATTTTCATTTGTTTGACGTGATCTGCTGAGTTTGACCCCAACTTCCAAACCAATTCTGATCCAGGGAGAATGTTCAGGGTTTTTTTTTTCCTGAAAATGTCATCTGGTCTACATGGAATATTGAAGCCTGAAGTTATCCATGTTCCACATGTCCCACAGAAAGAGCTTTTCAAATGCTGGCCCACATTGGGGCTTTTATACATCCTTTTATTGATATGAATCAATAATGACCAAACTTTTGGAGAAAGAGCAGTAAATACAACCATCAATCCCACTTCAATAGAATTGCCCAGAAGGTCAGATCACTTTGTCTCTGTCTGAGTGAAGAGGATGGAGAAAATATCTCAGATGGGGAAGGGAGCCCTGGAAAGGAATGGAGGGATGGATTTAGAATCATGGAATCATGGAATGGTTGGAAGGGACCTTAAGGATCATCCCATTCCCACCCCTGCCATGGGCAGGGACACCTCCCACTGTCCCAGGCTGCTCCAAGCCCCAGTGTCCAACCTGGCCTTGGGCACTGCCAGGGATCCAGGGGCAGCCACAGCAAATCTGGGAATTCCATCCCAGCCCCTCCCCACCCTCCCAGGGAACTATTCCATCCCAAAATCCCAACTAACCCTGCCTTCCTCCAGCTTAAAGCCATTCCCTGTGTCCTGTCCCTCCATGCCTTGGAAATTGTCTCTCTCCATGTTTCCTGTGGGCTCCTTCAGGCCCTGCAAGGCCACAATGAGGTCACCCCAAAGCTTCTCCTCTCCAGGCTGAACAATCCCAGCTCTCCCAGCCTTTCCTCCCACCAGAGCTGCTCCATCCCTCTGCTCATCCTGGTGCCTCCTCTGGACTCTCTCAGCAGCTCCACGTCCTCCCTGTGCTGGGCCCCAGGGCTGGGGCAGCTCTGCAGGTGGGGTCTCACCTGAGTGACATCCCTTGCTTTGCCTTTTCCCAAAATCCTAAGCTTTTCCCACCTGGCAGCTTTAAATGTTGCTGCTCCTTTTGCCAAACCAGTCACATTTACAAGAATTGTTAATTGCTGCGTTTCCCATAATTTGGAAAGGCCAATCTGCTTCATCCTGCTTTTCAGTTGGAGTGGGAAAAGCCTCTCAGCGCTGCCTGTGGAGTCAGCAGCTGGACAGGGCTCGCAGGAGGGGCAGCTCTCTGGGCTCTGAGGAAATATTATCGGAAACAACACATTTTGGGCCAGAAATCTGGGAGAAGGATTAGGAGAAATCAAGGAAAAAGGCTGTGGTTGTGAAAGACTGAAAAAAGGAAACAGAATCCAAAGGAGACCTCAGGGTTTTTAATCGGTTTAGGAGACAGACTCAATTTCTTGATGGAAAAAGATGGAAATTATTCATAAGACTAAGAAATTAAAATCCTTTAGGAAGAAGAAACACCTCAAAACAACTTGTTTGGTGTCTGGACAGAAACAGGAATTATACAAATAATCAGAAGGGCAGCATCACTCAGGCAGAGGCAGAGAGAGATGGTTTCTAACCAGGTATCTGCTTCCTCTGGCTGAAGGATTTTAGATGGATTATAATGGATCGCTAAAATGTGTGGCACGTTCATTACTGTCAAAATGAGTGGATAACTCTCAAGCAGTGCAGATATTTTATTTATGAGTGAATAAAAGAGTTTTATAGCTGCCTATCACTGATCTCCAGTGCTGGAATGGAGTAAAATCAATTCAAAGTTAAAACAAACAAGAAAAAAATTGAGGGAGGGGAAAGGATTTTTTTTGTTTTGATTTGGTTGTTATTATTTTTGTTCTTTGGTTTGTTTGTGCTTTGATTTGGAGCTTTTGACTTTGATTCCTGCTTGGATTGATAGGCAAATTGAAGTGTAGCAGCCAGGCTTTAATAAAGAGACGTGCAGTGTCTCTGATGTATTTGAGGGAACCTTTGCTGCTTGTGGTTTTGTATATGGTTATGGTAAATAACCCTCACGCTGGTTTTTGTGGTCTGCCCTTTGCTGTGGGTACTTGACCACCAGAGACTCATTGAACCTAAATAACCCAAACCCGTGCCCAGCCTCCAAGTGCCACCACCCCCAGAAATCCAGGGAAAACAGGGCAGCCCAGGAACGGCCGCCGAGAGAGAGGAGAGGCCTGAATTTGGGCCGGCGCTGAGGGGGAACGGCCCTGACGAGGCCCGGCCGCCGCCGGCTTTGTTATCCTGGGGGTTGTCACCGCGAAATCCCCCTTTCCCCATGGCTGCTTCCTGCCAGCAATCCCAATAAATGAGGCCAAGTGGGAGACAGGATGACAGGGCTGAGGCCCCGCGCGCGCCTCGCTGTCCCTCCCGGGGACGAGCCCTGACGGGGGGCACTGAACCCGAACTGACGGAGCGGCCCCGGGGCCTCCCCCGAGCGGGGTCTGCGCTTCTCCCCCAGGAATCCGGGCTGGGTTTGCTCCCCTGGAAAAGCAAATCAAAGCGGGAGGTGAAGCCCCCTCAGAATATTCGGTTTAAGGTGCAAAATGTTTGTGGGTTCTCCTGATCTCGCCCAGAAAAAGACCCTCCCTCATACATTCGCCCTGTAAATACGCTCTGTAAAAATATATATTTAGGCATATACGCACCAACATCTTCCTCTCTATTCATGGATATACATCGGTGCACACACGCATTTATTCTTCAGGCCAAACAACAATAGGGGCAATGATTTTTTTCCACCCCAAAGGTGAAAAACCCAGCTGGAAGTGCAAGAAAACACAACTGAGATGAAGAGGGTGGGGGGAAATCTGCCTGAAATCTCCCTGAACTTTCCGGGGGGATGTCAGTCAGGGCCATATGCAGGCACTGAACCACAAAGTCAGAAGCACAACACGAGCAGGAAAAGGAACTCTCTGGGCAGAGTTCCTTCAGAGCGTGACATTTATGATTCATCTGACTATAAATTTGTGTCCATCTGAAGACAAGATATTTTTTTTTTTTTCTCTTTTCCTGTGGAAATTTTCTCACATAACATAAGGCTTTTTGGCTCCCAGCAAACAAAGGCTGAGTTTTAGAGCTATGCTTTTTGGGAGCCTGGCTCCCTGCTAAATACAGATGTTTTCCAGGAGGGCAGCTGACTTCTAAAATAAATTCACCGCAGTGAAGTGGTTTGCTGAAAAACAGAAAATCTTCTGAATCCTGTTTAATGCAAGGGAGGGATGGTGAGGCTCCAGAAAAAGAAAGCAAGGAAAAATGTCATCATCTGACACTGCTTTTCTCTTTTCATTCTTCCTCTTGCCTAAATATCATCAGGTAAATGAGAACACCTTTTTAGGGGGTTTAATTGATATCAGAGAACAACATTTAACACCTTCCTGACCATAAAGTGATAAATCAAGGCATGATTGTCCTTGTCCTGCAACCTCATGTGTAGCTCAAGCAGGATTTAAACTAATTTTCCTTCTTCTGTTTTTTTTTTGGGGTTTGGTTTTGGTTTTGGTTTTTTTTTGCTTTTTTTTCTCATTTTCTTTGCTACTGACTTTTCTTTTCCTCAGGTCAGGTGGAAAAAGATACAGATCCCCAAGCCAGGGATGGCAGGGAAGAGAAAGAGTCACTGGGAAGGGCTGTTGAGGTAAATAAGGAGCAAATACCTCTTGAGACCTCGAAAAAGACCAAAAGAAGATTTCCTAGGGGCCAAAACCCCACAAAGACACAGTGGGCAGGTGGAGATATGGGGACAAACAATTTCCTTGCTTCCAACCTCCTTTTTTTAGCAGTTTTGTGGTTTCATCCTTCTGTGAGGAGCTCTGGCATACTCAGATCCTGTCACAACACTTTTCTACTCAGCTTCCAGGGAATAAAAACGGATCCCAGTTCACCCTCTTGTGCTGGCCCTGCAGAGTGCAGGTCCCCTTCCAAAGGTGTTCCTCTCTTGTTCTCCCCTGTTTTCCTCATCCCACTCTTTGTGCTCAGCCCCTTCCATTCTTTCCCTTCCAGCTATTAATAAGTGAGACTGGGAATGCACGTGAGCAATTGGCCCATGGAGAAACTTGCTGAACTGAAGCTAAGATTTCCCTTCAGGGAGCCAGATTATATTTGGGTTTTTTTCACTTACAAGAAAGGAGAGGCAGAAGCCAGCACAGCTGGCAAAGGAGAAATTAGTCTGCTGGAAAACAGACTTTTTTCCACACCTCGGCTTTACAAAACTGACCCAAAAACCAAGCCAGGATATGAAACCTGAGCAACTCGGACTGTAAGAAATATTTTTTTTTCTCAGTTCTTTTCCAGAGCTGAGCCAAAACAGAGGTGCAGAGCATCCACACCACAGCCAGGCAAACCACAGTCCTCCCTCAGTCGCTGTCCGGAGCACGCAGGGAGGTGAGAGCTGCGGAGTGATAAGGATTTCTTCCTGTCGGGAAAGAAATCCCAAGATTTATTTCCCACCCTTTGTTTATCTTGCATTCCACACATCTGTGCCTCGGAGCAGAAGTAGCTGCAAATAGCTCAGATATCAGCGCTCAGATATCAGCGAGTGGTTCTGAGAAAACAGAGGCATGAGGAACTGGCTTCTGTGAGACAGGGACAGGGAGGAAACTCTGCCGGGCTTTGTTCCTGCTGCTACACACTGAGAAACAGCTGAATTATTCCCCTCGGAGTGGATTATTCCACAGAAATTTCACGGGATGGATCACATTCGTACTCACAGGTGAGGATTGGGTGGAAGGGCCAGCTGGATGCTGAAAGACTTCTGGGGAATTTAGAAAGATTTTTTTCCTGAACACCAAATTCATCACCTGTAGCATTGAGAAGAAGCCTTGGCCCTTGCATGCCATGACAGTTTCAGGTGATTATTCCACTTTTTTGTCCAGTTCCAACAATTTGCTCCGTGACAGTTATGCACGAACTTGTCCCAGTTCAGAAAATCCTTCTGGGTTGGAAGGGACCTTAAAGCTCATCCAGTGCCACCCCTGCCATGGCAGGGACACCTCCCACTGTCCCAGGCTGCTCCAAGCCCCAGTGTCCAACCTGGCCTTGGGCACTGCCAGGGATCCAGGGGCAGACACAGCTGCTCTGGGCACCCTGTGCCAGGGCCTGCCCACCCTCCCAGGGAACAATTCCTGCCCAAAATCCCACCCAGCCCTGCTCTCCATCAGCTTAAGGCCATTCCCCCTTTTCCTGTCACTCCATGCTCTCGGGAAAAGTCCCTCTCCAGCCTTCTTTAGGCACTGAAATGGTCTTGGGGCTTAACGAATAAAATTTTTGTGAACATGTTTTATTTTGAATAGAATTCCCTCTTTCATTCCACTACAAAATGAATGGAAATCATTATTTTATACAAAACAAGAAGCTTTGACCTATCAGATAAGAATCTAGGAAGCACTTTCCGAAGCCGAAGCCTTTTGATAAGAACACTTTAAAACATTTTCCTGCTTCACTTGTGTTATCTTGCAATTGAATTACAAAACCCTAGAGCCTGTCCTTCCTGATAAAGGAACAAATTAACCCTATCTAAGCATCAACCTGTGCATTTAAATTTAGGTCTTGTTCATGTTTCTGTGACATTTCTCGGGGCCTTCCAAGAAATGGTACCCATTGTTTCTAGATGAGCAAATTCAGGTTCCGCAGAAAAGTTTTCCACTTCTGCTTCACAATTTTCACTGATCTGATCTTCACATGGAAGATATCTTCCTCTGCAACATTCTGAGGAAATCAGTGGCAACTGCTTCATCTTAGCTCCAGGAAATATTTTATTTTTATCTTTTATTGGTGTCAGTTTTCACATCTCACTTCTGACTGGTACCAATCAGGCAAATACCATCAAATTTGATATGATAACTTGTTTAAATGGGTTAAAAGTGCTCTTCTGGTCTGAGGTGAAGCACCTGGATCTCCACTACAGGGAATTTCTCTGATTTGTACAGCTATGCTTTGCTATGCTTTCATCTCATGGAATCAGGCAATGGTTTGGGTAGGAAAGGAACTTAAAACTCATCCGGTTCCACCTCCTTCCATGGGCAGGGAACTTTTCACTCTCCCAGGTTGTTCAACTCATCCCATTTCTCCCACTTCACTTTTTTACTGCTCTGTTTGCCCTCACCCCCCTCCTCAGGAAACGCTGGTGGGAGAAATCCTTGCTGCATAAAAAACCGGATTTTTCAATTCAAAAATCTCACCAGGATTTTCAGACCTGGGAAAATCTCCGTGGAGTTGCCATGGGTGACTGGAGGGGTTGAGTCTCTGCCTTTCAGCAGTTTGCTCCGTGCCCTCCGTCCCTCCTCCAGGCTTTAAATCCCCCACGAAAGCTCAGGTGCAGAGCCTGGTAAATAACGGAATAGCTGGGCTGAATCGGAGCCTCGCTCTTTCTTCACAGGGCCTCTGCAAAATCAAAGGGGCAAATTGATCTGACAACACCCAAGTGCTCAGCGTACACGGTATCAAAATGAATTTCTTGTTCGCTGTGAGGAGCAGCAGCCCGAGGAGTATCTCTGTCCTCAGTGTTTTCCTGGGGCTGTGCCAATGGTGCCTCGTTGTCTGATTTCCAAGGGCTGTAATTGAGTGATAATTGCCAGTTCCTCTTTTCAACCAACACTCTCTGCGAGCCCTGATAAACTTCATCACCATTTAGCTGGAAATCTGAGAGCTCTAAACAATTTATTTACCAAGAGAGACACAGACATCTCTTAACACACTGCACCACTGCCTGTCCTCCGTGTACATCGGCATTTGGACGGCGCCAATTAACAGCAGGCTGCAGTTTGGGGTTGGTTCGGGTTTTTTTTTTTAATTTTTAAAATGATTTTTCTCTCTTTGATGTGGTCTCCGTGAGCCATTTGTTCAGGCTGTTTCCTGCCTGAACCGCCAGAGGAGTTTTGGGGTGTTTCTTTGAGTGGACTCAAGGGAATACCTGATTTTAGCCACTTAGTGTGCAAAGTTCACTGAAAAGAAAACAAATTCTGAAGTGATAAAGATGAGTGAGAATAAAGCAAAATGTAGAAATGAAGAAGAGTTTTATTCAATTTATGGATGGGATGATGCGGTCTGGATTTTTGCTGATTTTCTCATTTAGCTGTTAATGTCTCATCTCTGGAAGTAACAGACTCAGAATTACCAACTGGCTTCTCCCTTCACCTCAAAGCTTTTTAGGGAGTATTTTCAGTGGTGGAAAGGTGGATGTAGAAGGGACACCGGAATTCCTGCTGCTGTTCAGACCTACAATAGCAGAGCCCATTGGATGGTGCGTTCCTGCTGCACTTTGTGGAGATGTAACCCAGAAAATTTACCCCCAGGGACAAGTTTTCAAAAGTATTATTTACGGAAAGTCCTCAAATGGTAGAAACATAGGGCTGGAGGGGACTAGAAACGTCAGCTGTCTTAAAAAATTGTTTTTCTTGAGAGGTATTTCTCCAGCCTGCTCTTAAATTCTCCAGAGATGATGGGCCCAACCTCCTCAGAAAAGCATCAGTGTTTGGCAATCCAATCTGCGCTGAGCCAGACCCTTCTGTTCTGCACCTGCCGCCCACTCTCCTCAAATTCTGTGGAATCACAGAATATCCTGGGGTAGGAAGGACCCACAGGATGATCCAGTCCCACACCTGGCCCTGCCCAGACCCCCAACAATCCCAGCCTGGGCATCCCTGGCAGCGCTGTCCAAACGCTCCTGGAGCTCTGGCAGCCTCGGGGCCGTGCCCATTCCCTGGGGAGCCTGGGCAGTGCCCAGCACCCTCTGGGGGAAGAACCTTTCCCTAAAATCCATCCTAAACCCCCTGGCTCAGCTCCAGCCGCTCCCTGGGTGCTGTCCCTGTCCTAGGGAGCAGAGATTGGAGCTGATCGTCTGTTATTCATTAAATTTTATCATCATTTGTGTGTTCTTAAATTGTTCTTCTTATTCTCCTTATTCTTACTACTCTTTTTCTTCTTTTCTTCTTCTATGTATTTTTAAGTTCTTATTACTATTCTACTTTTATGTAGTTTTAAATTCTTCATCTTCTCCGCCCAGTAAGACCACGTGATGGTTTTGTATGGGTTGACTTTTGGTAAGGAGGGAAAACGGGCAGCCACGGACGCGATTCTCTGTGAGGAGCTGCTAAAAGCTTCCTCCGTGCCTGGAAAAGCCAATCGCTGGCTGGCTCTGAGGACAGACACACTGCGAAACCAATCGGACAGCTGATAACACCTGTATGATGACATATTTAAGGAAGGGAAAAAACCTGCGGAAGCTCTCTTTCTTCCTGCCCTCTGGTGAGTGAGGGTACAGCCAGGCCTGCTGGGCCCTTTCCCGGCCGGGCCCTTCCCGGCCCAGCCACCGGGAGCGGCCCCATGGCTCACTCCTGAGAGCGGTCGAGGCCAAAGCAGCCATGCGGCCACTGTTGCCATCTTGGCATGGCCAGCGATGGACTTTGCCTGCCTGGCCGCTTCTGCCCTGCCGCACCGCGGGCAGAGGGACAAAAAGCGGCGGCAGCAGCTTCTCCTTTCTGGCGCCTCGCACGAAGAGAGGCACAAAATGGAGCTGACACCGCAGCGGGCAGCGCGGTGCCGGCAGGCGCCACATGACCAGCAGTGAGAGGCACGGCGTGTAACTGTTCGATGCTGAGCCTGGACAGAATCAACTTTTCAAGGTTATGTGTGAGAAGCACGGTCCCACGCCGTTACGATTTAACAGGTTTATTAAAAACAAGACAGCTGAGAACAAAATGGCAAGACAGACTGGGGCAGTGCGCGTGCACAGCGCTGGGTGCTCTCCCTGCCAATGTGACAAGAGAAGAGGACCCGGGTGCAAAGCACCAGTCCGTTTTTATAAACTGTCCTTAACTCCCCATTGGTCCGTTTTGGATCCTCCGTGCGATCGGTTCTTTTTCTCGATAGTGGTTGGCTCGTTGACTAGGAGCGTTCCTGTCCAATCATTTCGGCACAGCGTCGCCTGGTTGGTCTTTGTTTGGTCCAATCTGGATCCAAGTGATATCACTGTTTTCCACCCAGAACATTCCAGAAAAATCCCCCTCCCACTATGGGCAGTAACACACTTCAACATTAAAGAACACTGCACATCAACAGTTAAAATTATAGGCGACTGTGACTCTTTAACTTTATAAACCGTAGCAGTTAAATAGGAAACAGTAACGCTGCTTAACTATAACTATCTCATCTTTAACAGTAGCCACTTGACTTAATAAACTCCGAACCATTTATAACATTAAGTATAACAAATCGACTCTTTAGTAACAACTTATTTTAAGAAGCCCTCTACTGTTTATAGCATTATAGAACGCTATAAAAACTTCCCAGTTGATAAACTTAAGAACAAATAAACGTAAGAACACCAATTCTGTGCCGAGTCAGAGAAAGGAGAAGGTGGAAACAAGTGAAGAGAACAACATGGTAACNCGAGTCAGAGAAAGGAGAAGGTGGAAACAAGTGAAGAGAACAACATGGTAACACCAGGTCAGTACAAAGGGAGGAGGAGAAGGTGCTCTGAGAGTCGGAGCTGAGATTATTCTATAAGCTGTGGTGAGGACTATTGATACAACAAAACTATTTTCCCTATAATTCATTATGTGCATGGGGGGATGCAAAAATCCACCCGCAGCCCGTGGGAAGAATGGTTCTCACAGTGGAGCGTGTAAATGCTGAGAAGCTATGATCTGATGAAAGGCTTGGACAGAGAGAGAGAAAACCTTTGCCTCCAGAGAAAGAAGAAGCAGACTTTCGCTTTTGTATTAAGACAGCGCATCCTTAAAAGACTGTACCCCATGAACTTCTTGGCCCACAAAGAAAAAAAAGCAGTTGTGAGAAGACTGCTTTTGCTTGTGGGAGGGTCTCACATTGCAGCAGGTTTTTCGGGCGGGACTGCTCTCGTGAGATTTTGAACCACACTGGAAAAAGTTCACAAAGAACTCTCTCTTGTGGGAAGGACCTCCCCCCGCCTCCCATCGCATAACAAAAGAGACTCGTCTTCCTAAATGAACTGAAAGAATATTTACTTTTTCAAAGGTGACAAACTGAGCAAAACAACCCCCATGTTTTGTCTCCCTGCATTGTTGATAGGAAAAAAGGTCGGAAGGGTGGGGGGAAGGAGGTGTTCTAAAGGTTTATATTAATTCTCATTACCCTCGTTTAATTCTGTTAATCAATTTTTCTTTAAACTTTCTTAAAGTCTTGAGCCTGTTTTGCCTCTTAAGATGTTTTCTCCTAATCCTTATCTCACCCCCTGAAGTTTTTAAAATTGTTCTTTCCCCTCCTCTGCTCAGTTATAACAGAGGAAAATAATGAAGAAATGATTTTTCACGAGTGCACTGGCCTTTGGCCAGTGTCAAACCCATGACAGACCAGTACAGCCCAGTGCTGCGCTGCTGGTCCATTGCTGTGTGTGCGCTGATCCGGGGTCTTTGGCTGCACAGCCCTGTCCAGCTGCTCCCACAGGGATCTGTCAGGAAGAGCCCAGACCTGCTGCTGCCTCAGCTGGGGCTGCACCGGGGGAACCCCTCCTGCCCTGCACAAGGCTGCTCAAGGCGGGCAGGACTGGTGAGGAACGCACCCTGGCTCCAGGGGATGAACTCAGAAGGGTTTTTCAAAAGGAATTCTTCCCTGTGATGGTGGTGAGGCCCTGGCACAGGGTGCCCAGAGAAGCTGTGGCTGCCCCTGGATCCCTGGAAATGTCCCATACCGGGTTGGACATTGGACGTTGGAGTCACCTGGGACAGTGG